>KK499832.1:816116-965209 GCA_000688715.1 Glossina pallidipes
TCCCTTGTGCTGCAAACATGAAAATATTTTATGAAATTAGAAGCAACGATGTAACTGTAGATGTTAAATGGTGGACGAAATGTCTTAGCTTACGTTGGTCGATTGTGCACTATGACTCTGTAAGCGAGCTTCCAATCGGGGATGGGTAGTCATTCTAATATGTTAAGTAAATTAGAAAATGACGCTGAATACCCTCTTCACGCACAAGTAAGCGTTTCTCACTGATAAAATGAACTGCGCCTCCTGCTCGAAGATCAAACTGAGCCGGATGAAGACTTTGTTGTTGTTACCAAAAAAGTTGAACAAATGGCTAGAGGTATAGGTTCGGATGATGGCTTTTCACCAAATCAGGCGACGGTTATCAAACTAATATTCAAAACGGTTATGGTTATGGTGCTGTCCAATGAAAAGAGGATCGCGCATATTGAGATGTTCAAGAAAATAGTGAAAAACTATAGTTTCAAGTAAAGAAAAAAATTCAGGAACATAAAAGTGCTTGCTTGATCCCCGCACCTTTGAAAATGCCCTATAACCTGCACATTAGGTGCTCGATCATTAGGTAAATGAGTTTGCAATAAATGAATTCTTGCGTGTTATCCTTAAACGAAAAATTTCACTTCGGAGATATGCAAGTTTACCGAAAAAATAACTGGCTCGATAAATTCGAGTTAATTGCAATAACGTCTTCGCAACTACGCTTCGGTACTTTAGCGACTCGGCGACATTATGTAGTTTACAATCCAATAACGTTGTTTGTTGTTTTCTAGACCTACTATTGCGAAAATAAATTTAGAATAGTTGTTGGACGATTTTTGAAAAATTGCATTCGACGCCGTTACTGTTCCATTACTCAACATGAAAAACTTGGGAGGAGAACATAAATTGAAAATCTCTTATCATACATTGAGAATACTTTGCCTAAGACTCCTCTGAGTTAAATCTATTCGCAAAGCTGATCAACAACATCCAAAAGCAACAACCAAAAGCAATTTTCAAGCAAAATTTTCTAATATATAAATGAGCCATAAAAAGTATTGAGCCTGTTGTACGTGAAAAATATTTTTACAATGAAGTTTATAAGTGATTTTTTTGCGAAAACGTGGTATCCGCTAAGGTTTCTTTTTTATTTCAGCACAAATGGCGGGCAGATCGGTAATGCCTTATCATTCACTATTGTTATAGAAATCTTTATGTTCAAAGTGCTCTTCGCAGTGAACAACTGTGCTCACTAAAGGACTCAAGCGCCAACTGTTGATACCAGATAGCATCGAACGACGTACAGAAATTTGACTGCTGAAAAACAAGTCCGAGGTTTATTTATAAGATGATCTACCTCAACAAAAATGATTGTCTTCGAATCTCAACTAGCACGCAAGGAATTCGAAGCAAAGAAAATAATGTGTGAATAAATGTTAAGTAAAAGGGAAAAAACCGTCCTTCTTCATTTTCCTACACCCCTGAAGTTTTACAGCCGTTAACTCTCTTCCCATTTTTTCATAGCTTTGAACTAAAAAGGATAAAAAGGGTATGCTTGGGGTATGTGGACCTGAGCGGCCGCGCAACGCGATAATAGATTCGAAACCGTTTTGATGGGAAGTAGAGCTTGAAGAAAACATTTGCCAGCATGAACGATGTACTGCACCGCGCAGAGAAAGACGCGTGTCCTTACCAGGACACAATAAAATGTGCTTGACAGACCTGCGAGCACGTTCGACTTTGAAACTTACCTAAGAAGAAAACACCTAATAGATTGTTATCAGCTTCGACTTGTGTTCAAACCTCTGAAAGATGTTAAACTGTTGTTGTATTCTGGGCAACATCGCTGCGACATCATTAATCATGTGTTTCTCATAACTAAATGTCAAACTGATTTTTTCACCGTTTCTGCTATTTTGACGTCTAATCATAAACGTGGAGGATTGCTACTGTACTCTGGAGCAAGTCACTAAGCATTTTTATTACAATAACAAAAAAGAATATTTTTAAAAATTACAAGAAAATATAACCAAAAAGGTGTGTAAAAAACGGAAGATAAAACAATTTTACGCAAAATAAGCAAAGATACGAGTATAAAAAAGCTTTACTTCTTTTTTATTAATTTATTGCACCCTACACCATTTGTGGAACAAGGATATTAAATTCGTGCGCATGTATGCAACACCCGGAAGGACTTGGAAAGGAACCAATCAATTCAGAATCGCTTTCTGAGTGGATCTAAGCTTGTCTGTCCTTCTGTCCGTCTTGCTTTCTTGCGTTCAAGTCTTATTTGAAGGTTGTCTTCATAACGGAAACGCAAAACTAATAAAATATTTGGGAAGTAAATTAAGTTTGTTAAACTTGGATCGCGTCATGAGATGTCTGGGCAACCAATGTGCGGGGTTTCATGAAAAGTGCGCTTTGGAATGAAAATAATGCATAATATTTGGTGTACGAGTGAATACCGCTACCAGGCGATGAGGTGTAGGGTAGGTAATGGTAGACTTTGCCCGAGTGTAATGTTCTTAGTTGTTTTTTTTTGTTTTGTTTTAACTTGGGTGTATTCTGATAAGAGCCGCGAAATATAGCATTCGTTCCTTAGTGCTCCTTTGGTAACATTTTTTGCGACCTACTCACAAGCAGAACAATGTATACAATAACTTACCTTCAATTTCGTTAATGTTCTGGCAGCGTGTCTTCTTTTTTTTGGCACTTCAGTTTGTGAACTATTACTTTGGAGAAGACAGCAAAAGCGTTGACAAGCAACCACAATCACTAATTTTATGACAACTGATAGAGCATAATGCCAGAATATGGATTCTAGACTCAATGGAAATCTGTGAAAGCCATACATCACTAATTTTTGACCTTTGTCTATAAGTGTTGCGAAGCAATTGAGTTATGAGGTTGACGGAACGTTACTCACCAAAAACAAGTTGTCATATGGGTTTCCAGTTTTAGCAGTCCAACAGTCAATATCTTTTAGTTAAGTATATCGGATCAGAAAACATTTTAAAAAGTGATAGAAACACGACATATGTATGTAAGTCTCATTCGGTTCGTATCGCCGCTCACTTGCTCCGTTATTACTACTTTGAATCCATAAGTAAAAAGCAGCTCACGACTTTACGCCTGCGAATAATTTCTTTTCATTTTTTCTTTATTTTCAAATATTTTCAATTGTGCGTATAAGCAGAGCAGGGTATGTTTGAATATTTGTAAGCGTTATGTGCAATAATTTGTTGTAAATATATGTGTGTGTCGTTGTATTCATGTGTGTATGTAAAGCGTGTGCTGCAATTTATGTGAGAACATGACAAAAACTACCGTTATTTATGACTTTAAGCTGGATGGGCTATACAACAGCGATAGCAAAGTAACAGTAAGAGCAACAACAAATGCAACAACAACAACAACAACAACAATAGTAAAAAGCAAGAATAAAAGTAGAAATTTTTAAAGCAAAGCCAAGCAATTTGGCAACACTTGTTAGTCAAAACAATACAATTGATATAACAATTACGCAAACACACTTGAGGGCATATATTCAAAGCAAGAACCAACCCAATTCCACCCATCTAACGCATGCTTACTTACTTATATGAGTAGAAAATTTTAGCTGTAACTTAAATGTTGAGGCATATGCTGCTGCTAAAGCAATTTCATGGTTGGCGTCAAATGTGCGGTTAGACTGGAGCAATTCTATCACGATATATATATGTGTGTGTGTGTGTGTGAGAGTGTTTGCACGCTTTGGTGTCAAAATATATTAAATCTAACGTAATGGCCACCAGCTGAATGTATTGGTGTGCTAACCTTTATTGCCTTGTGGGGGCATTTGAATTTTTATTACTAATCGATTTATGCGAATTTGTGGCAGCATAAATATTCACTTCGACATAAACGCATACATATATATTTTATGGTGTGAAGTATAGATTTCTTGTAAGCATTTTTTCTGTCACTAAAAACACATGTTCCAGTTTTTCTTTTGCTTTTCATTGTTTTTTTTTTTTTTTTTAACATTTTCTTTTATTTCTTTCCTAATGGTTGAAACCATTGATTGAGGTGCCAGAGCAGTATGAATATTGTCTTTTGGTGTTCTATACCAATATTTTTATTATGCAAATATTTTATATAAATGATTTACGATAATTATCAATTATGATATATAGATTTGAACATATATAGCTTTTAACAGGAAATATGCAAGAGAACGAAATCTTACGCTAGTTGGGGAAATGCTTCGATCAAAAATGTGTGGTAATCATTGTAGAAAATGTGAAAGTAGTTAGTAGTTACTGTGCGTCCTTCAAACTAAAAAGGGGTTTATATATATATTTCATTATATTTTTATTCATTGAAAATCTTTAACGTTTGTATTTGTTATAATAAGGAAGTCCAAGGAAGACCAAGCACGTGGTTGCTCTTAATTGCACCCTTAATTTTAAGCTACATACTACAAATTATTTGTATAATATAGTAAGTAACAGTATTTTGCAGTGCAGGATGAGGGCGGTGAGATCATAATAAAATGGAAACCGAATGACTTGCCCCCGGAATGAGGCCGCTGGACTGATACGTTAAGAATAAACGTCAACTTAAGCCACAAAAGTTCGGGAAAGTGAAGACATACTCGGAGAAATCATGTATTATAGCACAGAAGGTAAATATAAGGCTTCCGTAAAAGAGGGAAAAGATATTGTATGAAAACGAATTGAATAAGGGGGGAATGAAATATCTGTAACGTAAAGAAAATATAACCCCGTTCGTAATCTAAAGGAACAAGTGTTATGTCAGCGAGGGGTCAAGAATATTTTCGCAAAATTTTTAAATCAAAAATGCTGTAGAAGAAGGGTTTATATGCTGGACGGATATTTCCTTTAGTAAAACTTAATTTTTTGATTAAGATCGTACTCGCAATCTTAAAGCGCTTTCGCTTTTATGTAAAACATTTTAAAGTTGATCCCGCTACTTAACCTTTGTGTATACTACGCATCGTATACATATACGCAAGGTAAGCAAAAGAGTTAAAATCAAGAAAATGTTGACACAATTGTTAAATTGCATTCTTCTTGTAAACAACAATTTTCCAGATACAGCCCCAGTCAAATAAACACAATTGATTCTCCATTAATCTATGGTAAGATGTCAGCAAATCTTTTTGTGAGAGTTTCATTATAGCTTAAACCACTTGTGTCACTGCATATATTAAATTTGTGCGGACATACATAGAACCCAGAAACACCTTTTGTTATACTGATCGATTCAGAATCATTTTCGATCTAAACTTGTCTGTCCCTCTGATGTATGTCCATCTGTTTTTGTGGCAAATCTATAGGTCGCAATTGTAGAGATATTTTGATGAAATTTAGTACGTTTTGATCCAAGAGCGAATGTTATTGATAATGATGGGGATCGGACCACTTTTTCGATCACTTGCCATATAATGTCTTAATTTAATCAGCCATTGTAAGAAAAAATATTGTAATTTCTAGAATTTCGTAACAACAATCGCTTAGCAATAGTATTTCACCACCCTAAAGTGGTGTCATTGTATTGTATGGATCGGGTGGAGCAATTTTTTGAAACCCTCGCGGTAAAACAACTAAATTTTCTTAATGAAAATTCCCTCATAATATGATTAACATTACCGGGCTTAGATTAGGTAGGTCTACCTTTTGTATCCCAAACCACATAAAAAGTCTAATGAAAACTAAGGCACCACCTACAGGGGCTCTCCCGAAAGCAAACTCTTCTGTGGCCTCTCTCTCTTTTAAACTCTACTAAATCCTAATTTGTGGTTTGTTATGGCGGAAGCAACTGAAAAATAATAAAAACATTAACAAGTAAATTAAGTTTTCTAAATTTGGACCCCGATATGAGGGCTTCCATTAGAACTATGCATTTACATAAAAATAATGCATAATTTTATTATTACGTAAGCAAAGCGGTGTATGGTATCTAATAATCGCCATTGCTCGACTACAGCATTCTTACTTGTTGTTATTTTAATTTGCTTTCGTTATTAGGATAATATATTTCTCGTCAAAGAGGTCTAAATGATTTTACACCGCTAAAGAATACTTTCAATAAGCAAATGATATGCCGGTTGCTGATCAAAAGTAATAAGCAAAAAATATTGAAATTCTCTTTTCCAGACTTATGATAATGGCTGTGTGAAGATTACGGACGTATTGACAGATATTCTTCAATTGCTTGAAAATCTTTTTCTCATTCTATATCTTTCTCTGCAGTGATAATAAAGAAAACGATTGAATTAGCATACGACTGTGGCTATAAAAACTTGAATCAATGGAAACCAAACAAACGAATGTCAGCAAATACTAAATGTGCGTTGCTAGGAGAAAAAGAAGAAGAAGAAAAGTAAACGAAAGCAAAGAAAATAAAATTTGCGCCATCTACAAGCAATAAATTTGGATTATTTTATCCAGTAGGACATTAAGTACGGATATGATAAATTTATCGCCATAGTGCCACTTGTTTGCTTAAACTATATATAGGGAGCAAAGAACAGAGAAAGCAAAAAAAAAATAACACGTAAGAAAATTAAATTTGGTCGGGACCGAATCTTTTATACCCATCACCGTCTATCCCAAAAAAAGAAAAAAGAATAAAACTCTCATGCTCTATAACCTGAAGCGGGCCCAGTTGATTTCTTCTATCTAGAGGCATGGAAGCGTTGCAGACCTGTGCTTTCAAAATTTTAGGTCCATTCCAAAATCTTTAGCAAATTTTTAGACAACATCTTCATTCTTGCTAATGGGAGAATGTTTACTACAAATACTTCAAAGTTACGCAAACAGATAGATGGACAGACGAAAAGGTGAACATGTTTTGCATTCAAAGGTTGTAATCGGCCAAGCATTTGCATGCTTTATGGGGTTTTTGAAGCTTGTTTCTGCGTGTTATAAAGGTATTGCAAAAATAATTCAAATTTGATATACTATAATATTGAGTAGGCGTGGTCAATTTGTTATATTTTTGTCCATAAATACTACAGCATCGGCCATAGAACATGCGTTTAAATGTTTGCACATTTATTTGCTATAGTTTATGAGTAATGAACAAAAAAACAATTTTGCATTCGCTTTAGAAACAGCGGTGTTCTTAGCTTACACGGTGCTGTGGGCTTGTCCTTCGACCGATTTAGCTCATTTTCGATACCAACCTGCGTGTAGGAACTTCCAATGTTTCTGCTAAATTTGACGTGGATAGCCTCATTTTTGTGGCCAGGAGAATGTTTACAACAGACGCTCGAACGGACAGACGGATATGCTTAAATCGACATACAATTTGATGCTGAGCAAGAATATATATAGTTTGTGGGATCTCTGATGCTTCCTTCTGGTCAATGCAAACGTTTTGACAAAATCAATATACCCCTCATCCTTCGGTCATTGGTATAAAAATAAAATTCACAAGAGCTCGTATACAAATATGCACATGTACGAATATTTGTCCATATATGCAACCACAATAACTGAATATTCTCAGGCGTTCATTTTGCTAAAACTCTAAGTTTAAATAATATTTTCATTTAATTAAATTCATCTAAAATTCCGCATTTCTCCGATTTTCTTTTAAAAAAGCATTGAATTGATTTTCAAAAATAATATCTATTCTCCTCTCGTATTTACGGGAATTTTACCAAATGTTGATATTAGCCAGATGTGTTTATTGGTTGAACAAAACCAACAGAAATATAAATAAAAATAAATAAACAAAAATTTTACGCAAAACTTACTTACGCGAAAATAAAAACAAATTCACATTTTTGTTAAAACAAAATTGCATACCGCCCCAGTTAGCATATACGACATGTTTTGCATGTTAGCATGTGTGTGTATGTAAGCAAATTTAAACCGAGTCGTGTGAATATGAAAGCCTATTGTATAGATTAGCCCTGCGGATGTTTTAATATTGTGGCCGATAACGTAAACAAACACAAATGCACGCAAAACGTTTGTGCTACAGGTGCTTTTGCAGAGAAGAACTGTTAACCAAAGTGTTCTTTACTTTAGGTAATAAAATATGTGAAATAAATTTGTGAGCAATTGATACTAAAATTAGTTAAAAATTCATTTAGAAGAAAGATTAGAAAAAATATTTAAAGTCAGAAATTCTGACGGACGCATTCTGCTGAAAGGAGTATGTGTTTTTAAGGTCAAAAGTTGATTTCCTCATTTGATATAATTGCTGATATCCACCTATAGTATTCTAGAGTAAAGCAGATTAATAAACAATAGTTCCGATAATATCTTCTACTTAACTAATGGTGAAAAATAAAGGGGTAGATGTAGCGACTAAAATTTCCACTCGACAGTGTGGAGTCTAAAACTTATATATATATTTTTTTTTGATTTAAAAGAAAAAGCCCTCGACCGAATATGATTTCCTTACTAGTTTTTATTAATTTCATTATTATTTTCTATGTTCGTATTAACTCTGAGAGAATGCAGTGCGTATCCTTATAGATCCTGTAAATACCTTATAAGGTGAAGTAGGGCAATAGACTTTTAATATCCAAAACTACGATCCGCATAATTCAATCTTGAAGATATGCATTTGATTCCACTTGAAGACGATTGCTTGGTTGACATTTGACGTAGTTTTTTAGGAATACAAACCTTATTCTAGGGGAAATGTGCGTGCAGATGAGAAAGGGAAAGGAAAGATCCTACTATCTATTTTGGAGTGTGTATGAAGTTCTTCCTATCATTGTTCCAAATAAAGAAAAGATAATAGAAACAATATTTTTTATACTCGCATGTGCACAAGAGTATCAGGACAGGAATTTGGCAAGATGTTTGTACAGTCCGGACACATTCTTATATATGCAGATTATGGCAGCAAGAATAATGCAGACAAGTGAAGGGGATTGACTTATCTGGTCTATGCAGGTCCTTTGGTACGCAGATGGAATTTAGAATTCTATCCGGAATTTAAAGTCCTGTTACTGAGTAGCGAAAGATGTATAGCAACGACGATGAGTGTTTAAGTTAGTCTTAAAATTATTGAATAAAATTTAGTAAAAAAATTCGATTTATATTTAGAAATAGATTGTAAGCCGAAAAAAGATAAAATATTACATTTAAAATTCTGGTAAATACTGTGTCAGTCACACTGTCATCAATAAGTGACAGGAGCAAGGCTTTTTCAACGATATTTGTAAATCTTTTCCCTCTAGAACGAAGCCAAGAAGAAATACTATTTTTACTATTCGCTGTTTGGGAAGGGCTTTTCGCTAGATTTAAGGGCAGATCGTTCTTGGATTGTGTATTACGATAGATAACCTCCTCACATTGTATTCACGCTTCAAGACTATTTCCCATCTTTACCTTATGTCTTTCAGCGAACCACTGCATTCATCTCTTGTGGCTCCATATCAATTTTCCCTACGCTCTATACCAAACCAAAAAGTAGCTCCTTGAAGACGCGTTTGACTTGAGTGAAACTCTAAAGACAAACTGCAAGAAGCACTTAACTAATGTAGATATTAGCGGAAAATTTGACACATATATCCTTTGGAATGCTATCGATTTAAGAAAAGAAAAACCACTTATTTGGATTAGCGCGTGCATTTGATATGAAAGATTTTATTTATCTATTTTTGTCTTCTAATAGAAGAAAGCTATTGACGGCACACAAAGAGGCTCAAAGTTGCCCAATTTAAATTTGTAAAGTATTTATATCATTAATACCCATTAACAGCAGTAAACTGATCGTTACTTATGTTGTAAATTCACACACATATACAATACCTATTCATATAATTACTTTATGGAAAGCATTCGGCTAACCGAATCAAGAAAGGAAAATAAACGAAAATCATTAAATAATCAAAAAATCATAAAAAAATCATTAAATAAACGAAATCATAAATCATTAGCGTTAATGGGGTTCATAGTCGGAGCGATAGAACGGTAAGTTAATTGGAATTAATACCCACCTTTTTCTAAGTCGAACAGGCGACGACGTTTCCCCATTAAACAATTTAATCACAAAAGCAACGCCAAGTGCAAGTCTCCCCCCAAAGAAGCTTGGGAGATTAATCAGGGCAGATTACAACAGCGGCCCGCTCTCGTAAGGCAAATATGAGAAATTATTTTTGTGCAGACCCTATCCAAATCACACTCACAGCTTGGAGATCACACTATTGACGAGTCTGCTAGAATTCACTCAACCAAAGCAATGAACAAACTCATTATAGTGAAGGGCTTATCAAATTCACGGGATCACGCTTTGGTGTCTCCCAGAATACAATGGAATATATATGGAGATTGAAGCGCGTTTTGTAATCAAACACACCCAAATCGGTCAAGAGGGGAATATTTTCAACTGAAAACGACCTATTTTTCAAGGCAAATGTTTTTTCTATTCATACCAACTTCTTGACATTTCATATGTATTTTGCTAAGTAAATAATAACGCTGAACTTAAAACTTCCTTCTAGGTCTACAGATCAATGTTGATAGAAATACTCCTACTCCGCAATTTCTCGTTTTTTGTTCAGTCAACTGCTAAGCCACTTATCAACGGATTAGTTTACTAATAAAGCTTTTATTACAAAATGAAAGCAAACAGCATTTAACATGATTCATTAAAGATCTCTAAGAAAGAGTAAACCATATTTTTGGACACGCATTGTAATTAACTAGGGCGTAGTAATTAACTAAGTAAAAGTAAAAGTCACCCGATAGCACACAGACGCAGAGAATCAATTATGACAAGATGGGATAGGAAAAGTATTTAAAAACAACTAAGATCATTATAGTTGGGCAAGGGCGACCTTTAGATACCTTACACCACTCCGTCTGATATGGTCATTCAATCGGTCTGATTATTCAACACAAACAATTACACATTATTTTCATTCAAAGACACACTTTTTGTGTCAGTCCGCATATTGGAAGATGGTCATAACATCACACGGCGTGATTCAAACTCAGCTGACTTAATTTAATTATTTTTCAGAAAGTAGACTTTCTTTCCTGATAAGGACTTCATTTCCATGGTAACCCCTGTACATATTAGGGTCTTAAAAATAGACTTATGTGATCCAAATTTCCTAATTTTTGTGCTAGATTGCTACTATGAAGCAATTTTCGTCATAAAATACTAAAAATTAAGTCTATTTTGAAGGGCTTACTATTCATGAGAAATGTCATATGGAGTGGGGTCCAGCAAATAAACCTTTATGGTTCAAATTTGGTCCTTTTCATTTTTATATCAAAATAATTATCTTGAACAAATTTTCATCATTAAACATTAAAAATTAGGCTCTTTTGACGTATGGGAGATTACATTTCCTGAGAATCCTTATATGCGTTGATATCCAAAAAATAACCCTACGTGGTCCAAATTTCATAAGATCCATTTCTACGTCAATTTACCATTATGAACTCCATTAAATATTGAAAATTACATCTTTTTACCAAGTAAAGATTCCGTTTTCGTAGGAATCGTTATATGGGAGGGGATTCAAAAATTGGACCAGCCGAAGCAAATTTTTCATTGCAATTTAAAATGTCGAAGTGCTTTTACACAGCGACTTTTGTCGAGACATTTTTCAAATGCCAATTTTTTCCGTTATTTTGAAAAGCCGCTACATGAGGAGTGCTCGAAAATGTGAACTAATCCAGATCACTGTCAAAAGCGTTCGTCCTTGGGTGAAAGTAAAACAATGTACCGAATTTATATCAAAATATCTCAAAAATTGCGACCTGTAGGTGAACACAAATGTACATGGACAGACGGACAAGCAGGTGTAGATCGATTTACAAAATGATTCTGAATCGATCGGTGTAATATAAGTTGTGTCTATCTTATACTCTTCTCGGTGTTACGTACATCCGCGCAGACATAATATACCCTCTACCACAGTTGGTGTAGGTTATAAAAAGAGGAAATTAGAAATATAATAAATAATTATATTGCTTTTAAAAAAAAAAATAAGAAAAAACACTCATAGCTTTATGGGGTAAAACAAAACTTATCATAGATTTCTTTTACGAAGATTAAATTAAGTACAAGAAGATTAACAAAATCATGATTCAGTCGACGAATACGAGGCGTCAGTTGGTAAAACTTATATAGCAAAGCTATTAAATACCTCTTAAGCTTCGCTCATATTTAGCAGTTAGTTGTTAAAACAATAAAACCATTATAATAGTAGTGAGTGAGTGTTTGTTGGTTTAAAAAAAAACTCTATATATATATATACATATTTAATGTAAATATTATTTTTTAATTCAAAATTTTAATATCATTAACTTTTTTCTTCTATTATGTAAACTGCAGAGAATTCGTATAATTTTTTTTTTTGCGTTTGGCATAAAGGAAAAAACCTCATTTATTATGTTTGATAAAAATGCATTTTTAATTAACTTGTAAAAATATGATATTAATAATTAATTTACTCCATACATATGTAATTAAGGATTATGTTTTTTACTGTCTCTCTTTCACTCGCACTCTTAATGGTGCTTAAGTTTCTCCGTACAATAATAAAGGAAAAATCATTGAACTGCAGCCTGCTAATAATTAAAAATAATTTTTAAATACTTGCATTATATAAAACAAAAATTGCTTTACTTCTGAATTAAAGCCTTGGCGTGCATTATCTTCATTGAAAAGTAGAAGTGATAAAAAATTAATTAGAAAACCAAAATATTTTAATGTTATTCTGAACAAAAAAACCAAAAAAAAAAAAAAACCGGAATTTTCTCATTTCTAAAATAGTGGCTTTGTAAACTGTTCTTTAGGTTAATCGAACAATGAAAGGTAAAGATTAGAGTGTTTAGTAAATACATCACATTCTTATCTCTCTCCACAGTATATAACAAAACATTTATTCGCCTTTACGTGGTGTTAGTAATAAGTAGTTTATTACTAAGATTTCTCCAAACAAAATTGAAATGTTTCTTAAAGAAACAGTAATTTAATGTCCGCGTTGCGATGACTAATCATTTGTTACCGATTTTCTTATGAACAAGTTTCGATTTTTTCAGTAGTCACAAAATTTCTTAGTTCTCCTTATTGTGCATTAATTTACGTTTCCAACGTGGGAACAATTTTAATTGGGAGAGAGTAAGACGCGGAAACGCTAACACATTCCAGTAGGACTAATGGGAAGTTGGTAATATTTAGAAACTGGGACGAGGGTTTTTTTTACATTTAACTTAGATGGAGTCCGTGGAATGATTCTTTTCATAAGACATGGCAGAAAGTTTGGACGCAAGGTCATTAAATGAGGGGAGGAAAACTTACAAGAGACGCAATCAGGGCAAGGTGCAAAAAAATAATAATATTAAAAAATAATAATATTAAAACTGGACCCTTTTTGTCTTATAAAGCACGAATTTCTTTAATATCACAAAAAGGTCCACTTACTTTGTTTAAACTTGAAAAAACACAACTTGCTTTAATCTGAAAGAATAAAGGTTTCCTTGAGAGAAGGTTGACTTTCTTTAATCTTAAAGAAGGATGGTTTTCTTTAGTCTGAAATAAGGTAAGCTTTCTATATATTTTATAAAATTAAAAGAGAGCTACTTTCGTTTTTTAATATTAAAAAGAAAGGTTTTCGTTAACCTTAAAAAATGGCGACTATCTAGGGTCTTAAAGAAGGACAGCTTTTCTTCTTGAATGTTAAAGAAGTATCTTCGATCTTAAAGAAGGACGGTTTTCTTTAGTCACAAAGACAGATGATTTTCTTTTATCCTAATGATGAACTAGTTTCTCTCTCTCTTTCTCTTATGTCAAAGAACAACGACGAGCTTCCTATATCTTAAAAATGGAAAACTTTTTCAGTCTTAAAGAGAGTATAATGGCTTTCTTTAATCGCCAAGGAGGGCGATCTTCTTTCTTTCATTTTAAAGAAGGACGGATGGCTTCCTTCAACTTTAAAGAGAGACTATTTGTTCTCTTCAATTTTAAGGAAAGACGGCTTTCGTTAACTTCTAAGAAGGACGGTTTTCTTTAACTACAAAGAAAGACGGCACTGATCTTAGAGAAAGACGGCTTCCGTTCTCAGTAGATATGCCTGAATTTTACTAAAACTTATCATTCTGTATGGGTACATTGTGTACCTTTGCATCGCAAGTTTCGCACTTTACTTCGATGCTCAAAAATATCGCTTATGCTTACAGGCCTTAATCTGCAAGTTGGGTCTTGAGCTGGAAAGGTTTCTAGAAGCTTTCACCTTTCGTTGAATTCATAGGTACCTTAAAGTTGTTCTAATTATAATAATAGGCGATCTTTTTATAAAGCAGATGTTTTTTGTAATAAAGCATTCTTTGCATGAGTTTCTCGTTATGTAGTATAGTTTACGTAAAACTTTTCCTTAGGGGCAGGAATAGTTTGGTGCAGACACATGAAAAATCTTTTGGATTCTTTCGGGAAAATTTTGGAAGCCTAAATAAGTATTTACCCAGCCCTGAAGGAAATCGGTTTCTTCGAATATTAGAGATGACTAATAAACATTTGAACTTTCAGTAGTGGATATCTGGGATTAAGGCCAAGATAGAATTTCAATTTTTCCAAATAATTTTTCAAATAAAAACATCAGAATTTTAATGAAATGCATAAAATAGAGTTTTAAAAATAAATTTTCGTTAATGTACTTCTTACGCGTAGTCAGCAAAATCTACTTTTAAATCGTTGATGGAATTTGCTGTGATATACGCGTTCCTTAGTTTAGATACTTGCAGTGAAAGGCATATATTTTTAAAACGTTACAAAAATGAGCACGGAAAGCAAAAAAAAGAAGAAAAGAAAATGTCTATGACTGCATTTTTAGGATGCAAACCGAATCTTAAAAACCATAACGGCAAATATTTTCAAAATACTGTACGTACCACATACGAATGCTGCATTATATTCCACTTTTCTCCGATTAGGTTATGCGGAACAAAATTAACTTCAATCTTACGAAAGTCGAAAAGGGGTTCTAAGAGCTTTTTTAAACCTTCTAATTTGGTCTCTTGAGTGGTAATGTGCAGTGCATTCAGTGATACTGTGCGTTCATGTTCTCGTCATGTATTTTCAAAATGCCGGGTAAGAAACTTTAGTTACCTTTCTTATTATAAATCACAGGCATAGGATGAAACGGGCCAAAGAACAGACCAAATGCACAATTCACAAATGCATGATGCTTTTTTTACATTTTGTGTGGAGCACCAGAACAGATTTGTGTGATTAAGTTTGCGTTGATCTATTTCAATATTATATTTTTGCATCGATTAATTAAAAGTGTCTTAACTTTATTATTCAATATGTAACAAGAACTATTAGTAAAAGTCTGAGTCCATTCCATCAGAAATTCATTACATTACATGTGGACGCATGTCTTAAAAGGGCTTATCTCATCGGCAGATCCATGAAAATAAGAACAAGAGCATTGATTAGGGCTTTCCGTTCTTCAATATTTAAGAATGTGAGTTTCCGATCTTATAAAGACACGTTATCACCTTTATAAAATATATCTGGTTCACAATGAGCAGCAGGTTTACAACTGCCTAAGACCGACTTTGTTCGCTTCTAACGCTTAAAAAACACAATCGAAGATTCCGTATAGTTTCTGATCAATGTATAATTTAAACTTGTTCGTCGTACGCATCTATTAATCCCTATGTTTCCCTATAGGTGCTATGGAATTGAAGGACTAAAGAAATCGAGAACAGCATCTAAGATAATTCTTCTTCTTCATGTATTTTTAGTAACAACGCAATATCGGAGACCTAAGAGGAGTTGGTAGGCTGGAAGCAAAGTTCTTTACAAAGTAATTATGAGGTATCGGAAGTATAATGAAACCACAGATTTTTTCCTCTTTTTTTTTTCTTCGTGCTCATAGCTACAACTTTTGGGGAGTGTTGTAGTGAGTTATGTTGAGATATTAGATAAGTAAAGACATGGTTCATATATCCACGATCTCCTTCTAAAACTTTAGCATTAGTGGCTCTCGCTAATTCCTGGGGATTATACAATTTGGTGAAAGGTGTGGTTTGCATCTTCATATTCAATTCTTGCATAAACGGTGACCGTGGCAGTCCATCTTCCAGCCTTCTGCTCGCCGTTATCGAAATTAATAAATATCGACTCATCAGAATTAAAAATGAACCGAACAAAACTTATGAAACCTATACAAAATTTAGATATTGTAAGAATAGGGCGTGCCCATCATAGAATTTTTTACTTGACACTTTACTGAAAACATTACCCAAAAAAGCTGACAAACTGGTCTTAGACCTCTGTTGCAGAGATCCATGGCTCTCAACAGAAGATGCATTTGCGAGCGGGGCTAATGCCAAACAAATTTAAAAAAAAATTTTTCTATTATGAAAAATTAGATATTAAAACATAATGCCAAGACCACGCGGCGCCGCAATGAAAGTTTTTGGGTAATTACGAAATTACAGACTACTTGGATCTAAAGTTTTGAAATTTCAAGTTTGGGTTAAAAATGGTAGCACTCGGTCTATGGTTACAATAATAGCAAACAAATAACGTTAACGAAGTTGCTTGCTTTTTATACCCTACACCAGTTGCGCTACAGGGTATATTAAGTTGATGCGGACGTATGTAACACGCAGAAGGCCTTAAGATAGACTCGGCTTTTATTATACCGATCAATTCGGAACCATAATCTGAATTGATCTAAGCCTGTCTGTCCGTTTGATTGTGTCCACATAAATTTGTGTTTAAGTTACAGCTTTTTGAAATATTTTGATCAAATTTAGCACACTGATGGATTTGACCCAAGGACGAACGCTATTGAAAATGGTTCGCATTGGTCCACTCTTTCGACCTCTCTCCATATAACGCCCTATTGTAAAAAGTCGTTATATGGAAAAAAAATTGCGATTTTCGAAATTTCTCCGCAAAAGTCGCTGAGTAGTAGTATTTCAGCATTCTAAATTGATATGAAAACTTTGAACCGTCTGGAGTATTTTTTAAACCACCTCTTATACAACGAAAACTGGTTCATACGACAAAAAGGCATAACTTTCAATACTCCCTGATGAAAATTATATCATAATAGTAATTTAACATAAAAAAATTAACTGTACCAGATTTGGAGCATCTCGGCCTATTTTTTGGACCTGATCCTAATAACGATTTTCACGAAAATTGATCGTTTGTAGAGCGAGAAAGTCTAAGTTTTAATATGTGGTGATGAAGATTGACCCACATTTCATATAAAAATGAATTCTATGAAATTTAGACGATGTACGCCTATTTTTGGATCCTGGATCCTTGGATGTAAGGATTAAACTTGGTTGCGTTTTGTGCCCGCTTCCCCATAAATACACACATGACAAGTACGCCTTTATACAGAATCAAGATACAATTTTTGTGTTCTATAATATAAATAAGAATTGTGTTAGACAATATGGTGTAGGATATTTCAAGATCGGCCTTGCCCGACTATGATGTTCTTGCTTTTTTTTTGTTACTATATTTGAAAAGCTAAAAACGCAAGTTTACTTTTTAATGTTACAAATGTTCTCCTCATTCTTATACGACTTATGAGGCCAGGCGTTTGTTAAAAAAAAAAAGAAGGAAATTAATCAAAATAGCTCTAAATACCTTATGCCGTTGTTCTTACAGCTAATTACATAAAATTTATTCGTTTTTTCAAAGGAATATTTTGGTCAAACCAACCTGAGTAATAGAAATATTTTTCTAGTTTTCAGATGGCGATTATGTCACCAAATGTTTTTTTATAAAAAATTTAGAGTAAAAAAAAAAAAAAAAATGGAAAAAGAAATGAGCGCAAAATGGGAAAGCGTTTCTTAATTATTTTCTTTTAAAAAATAGATACGGGTCGTTAATTTATTTTTAAAAATATTTAATTTGTTTTTGGATTAAGAGAAACATGCTGAAGTCATTAACACGTTATGCTTGATTTATTTCTATTTTATTAATTTTCTGAAAATCATACCGCCAGCCCATAGATAAAAGT
Source organism: Glossina pallidipes (assembly GCA_000688715.1). Classification (NCBI taxonomy): domain Eukaryota; kingdom Metazoa; phylum Arthropoda; class Insecta; order Diptera; family Glossinidae; genus Glossina; species Glossina pallidipes. Next base: position 834,079 of record KK499832.1, read on the forward strand.
GAACATCAAAGTAAACATCAGACAGAAGTTATTAATCTTAACGATACTTCTGATCGAAAAATTACAAAAACAAGTTAGTGCTGATCCTTAAGGAGGACAGGTAAAGACCCTCGAAATTCAAATAATTGGGAATTAGAATCTCAACGGTATGCTTAACAAATCCGATACCTACGGTTTCTCAGGACGAATTGCTTTTCAACATTTCGTAGTCTCGCACTATGTTTTTCGATTTACTCTCTTAACACAAACATAACGAAGACAAGCGATCTAATAAATTTATATCTTTTAAAGATTCTATAACTTGTAAGGAATAGATTTCAAGTTGATCAAATTTTTTGCATATTCCAACGCGAAGCATTCCCAACAAATCTCCTTTTATGTTATTTCACATGGCGTCAGATCGTCTTTGAGCTATGCGTTTTCATTTCATTTCATTTTTATCTTATTTTATTAAGTATCTATAAAGCCTTAAAGGCTTAGGAGCAAGTTACATAGCTACAATTCATATGCAGAAAGAAACTACAACATAAGTGGCCATACAAGACATGGGTAATAACATAATCATCTTGCCCTAAGAACTCCATAATCATGAATTTTTACCAGCGACAAAATACCCATTACGAGTTTACACGTACAGCCAGTTTTTTTTTAAACGTATTCAAGGGGCCATCGCAGTATTTCGGGCTCAGAGACAAAGCATTCCAATATCTGGCAAGACGAAAAACTAAACGAACTTTCGAGAGATAAGTTAGACGAACATGCTCTTAATATAAAAGGATTTCTATTCGATCCAGAGAACTGCAGATGATCGATTAAAAGGCAGATATAGATATAGCCTAGTTTAAGATAATCAGGAAAGAAGAATTTCAAGAAAGCATGAACGGAGGAGGAGATCTGGTCTCTGAGTTTGACATTGTAAACAAAGCGCGTTATACGGTTTACAAGACTTTGTAGCCTGTTTAGCTTATACCTTGGGCACCTCCAAGAAACTTCAATTCAATAGTTAACATGCCTTCTAAGGACCGAATTTACAACGGCGCCTTTAACTTGCAGAGATAGATATAGGTTTGGGTGTTACAGTCTTCGGACTGTAAGGCAGACTTTAGCAGAGAAATTGTCAATATGGAGGCCAAAGTTGAGTTTGCTATTCGGAAATCTGTTCCATACTTCAAACTAACACAATTGAAGTAACATTTTACCGACTGGTTGTTTGGCCGCAAATCCATACTCTGCTGCCGTCTCTGATTTGGTTTATACTCTCGCGCGAAATATTTATTCAAAATGATATAAAAAGATAGGAGCTTACGAAGCGAAGCAACTAGTTGCACCTCAATGCTAAACAGCAAATGATTGCTTATAACCATCACAATCGATTGCGGTAAATGTCGGCAATAAAAAAAATATTATTAGACCAGCGGTCGGTAAAGTGTTAAGCGATCTCTCAATTTGTCAAAGTAATGTGTGAAGTTGACACGGGAATCATAGGAATCGCTTATCCTTGATCGAAGCTGATACAAATATACATTATGCTCCCTCTTTGTCAGTTTCTCACTATGACCTAATGAAGAGAGTTCTGTTGGAGCCGAAAGAAAGAAGAAAAGAAACATGAATATTTTGCCGCTTAGATAAGAGGATTGCAGCTGACGATCCTTTTAGAAGATGGAAAGCCTTTTTATGTGGAACGTCTATTTAAAAGTCTGCACTTGAAAATTTCTAAAATTATAAAATACTGTGACCAAAAACTAAGACCAATATCAAGGGAAATTTCACGTCATTAACATCACTATGGTTTCAGCTGCGCTTGATTCTGTGCGAAGCGAAGAATACTTTTTTCAACTTATCCAACGGCAAAAAAAATTGCATTAAATTTTATATACGCAATGAAATGATGAGATCTGATGAGAGACTTCGATCCCATACGATCCGACAACAATTGATCAATCAAGTGAATGTCGTGCAAAAGATGAGCCAAGACGGAAGAAGTAGCCCTAAAGTCGCTCAAGGCCGGAAAAATATAAGCCAAACAAAGAAACACAGACAGACAAATGAACACGCGTCTATCGATTTAGAATTTGATACTGATCGATTCAAGCTTCATAAAGTCTATCAAGCTTCCTTCTGGGTGTCGTAAAGATTTTGGCCAAGAAAATCTACCCTACATATATTATGAAAAATTTTGGAACCAAATGTCCATTGCAGGTTTTGGATATGTCCAAAAGGACATAATTTTACATAAAAATGCGATAACCTGAACTTCTACCGGGAAATCTTGTGACGCAACTCCAAAGGAAAGTTTTGTCGTATATTTAAACAAACTCTAAAAAGCTTGGAAGCCTCATTAAAAGCTTACGAATGTGTAAAAATAATTTTGTTGAATACAGTGGTAACATGCTTACCACGAGCACCTTAAGAACACATCAACCACAGACAAATCATTGGGGTTGCACCGGCTTACATTGATCAAAAGATTTATGCGCTTTTTCATGCGTGTTTATGTATTTAACAAATTGAAGAAGCATTCTGACATACATAGGTGTTAAGTTTAAGATCTCTATCTTACTTTCCACGATTACCTTAAAGAAAAACAAACAAGAATATTATAGTCGGACAACACCGACTGTTACATACCCTACATCACTTCGCCAGTACAGTTGTTCGCTCGTTTTGGTAACAATACTACAAAAAGTACACATTATTTTTGCGCAAAGTCATAATTGCCATGAAAGCTCCCTTATTAGGAGGTTACATTGAGAGTTTGCGACTCGTGATAGCGCCTATAGGATCCAAAAAAAATTGACTGTTTTGATCCAAATTCACTACCGTTAATTTTTTGTTGGACCGCTACTATGAATTAATTTTCACCATAAAATATTAAAAACTAACCCTTTTTTCGACGGACTTACTACTCATGGGATATCCTATATGGAGTGGGGCCAAGAAATAGATCCATGTGATTCTAATTAGCTGCACTTAATTTTTTTATTTTATTAATCACTCAGTCTTTTTTGGCATATAAGGGTTTACGTATCATGAGAAGCCTTGTGGTATCCAAAGAACAGACTTACGTGGTCCATATTCGGCAAGGTAGACTTCTTTGTCAATTTACTATGAGCTAATGAGCTAATTTTCACCATAAAATATTGGGAATTCGACTTTCTTACCATATAAAGGTTCCATTTTCGTAGAAACGGTTATATGAGAGCAGATTTAAAGCAGATTTAAAAATGTTTTCAGATCAATTTGCAATGCCGAAGTACTACTAGGTAGCCACTTTTCCGAGAAATTTTGAAAATTGCAATTTTACACTATTCTAAAAAGTCGTCATATGGGGAGTGGCCGAAAAAGTGGACCAATCCTTGGGCCAAAGTACGTCTGTGTAGCAAATTTCATCACAATATCTCAAAAATTGCCACCTACAGCTTGAACACAAACATACATGGACACCCATCAGACAGACAGACAAGCTTCGATCGATTTAAAAAATGATTCTGAATCGATCAGTATAATAAAAGGTTGGTCTTTTCTCGGTGTTACATACATCCACACTAAATTAATACCGTTGCAGGGTATATAAAAAAAATAGAAATAGACGGCCGCCAGACGATTAAGTTCACTCATTGTCCTGCGTTGATTGACAACACATTTTATGACAAGTATAAATATAATTTTAGAAAAGCTATCTACCATGTCTAGGCACCTTCGCCGCCTATCGTGATGAGAATTTTCAAATAACTTCATATTAATATTTTCACATTTTCCAATTTGCTTGTGAAAACGTAGTTCAAACTCCCTCTTTTTCATAGTTCCACCGTAGTCGAAATAATCTAATGGCAGAATTGACTGAGAATTTTATTCGAATCGAAAATGTCTATGCACTTTATTGCATCTATGATGCGTATTGAAGCGGGCTAAAAATAATTCACTCCTACTCTCCTGGTGTTGGATAAAAAGAAAAAAAAAAAAAGAAGGAAAAATCTAAATAAAGTTTGCGGTGTGGAGATTTAGTAAAACAAGCAATTGTTAATTTTACTCGTGTGGCTTTTTCCTTTATACAAACTCTAATATCTAAATATATATGCGCTCATCTTTTTTCCATCTTATCTAATTTTCTAATGGTTTATTGATCGTGTCGCGCCAGCCAAACTCACAAAGCATTTTTGTGCTTTTTATAATATATGTATGTGTTTTCTATGTCTGCCTGCTGCATGCTAGAGCAACAAACTATCGTCATTCGGTATTCGTTTTTAAACACAAGACGAGTACTTTTAATAATTACGTATATAGATATATATATACTTCGTATGTATGTACGTATGTATGTATGTATGTATGTATGTATGTGTAGTAGTGAGGATACTGAGTGCACACATATGTTTTTAAAGTTATTTTTGTGTGGTGTGTGCGAATGATGAATTTATGAGGCCCGACAAAAATGCTTCTTGTATAGTCAGTACAAAGCAAAACGATCAGTTGAGTTTTGTGAGTCGAGTGGATATCAAGTGCGTTCTCTCTCATTACTAAGTCCAGAATCATTCATTAATAATAAACCTTAATTAGAAAAAACATTAAAGCAAAAATAATATCACAAAATTATAATAAAAATATATTTATAAACAATAATAAGAATCGTTTGAAGAAAAAGGATTTTCTTAAAATCAAAGTGTACAATAAAATTAATTTTTATTAAAAAAATAAATAAAATTTTTTTTTTATAATTTCTTAAAAAGAAAACCTTTAGCAATATGAGAGAAATTGTTCACTTGCAAGCCGGTCAATGCGGTAATCAAATTGGTGCTAAGGTAAGTTTTATTTATTATTTATTTATTTATTTATTTATTTTTTGTTTTTAATGAATTCTCAAATTCTGTAAAATGTGCGCAGTCGCAGCGGTTTGGTTTCCTTATTTTGCTAAAAAATGAACAGCGGTTTTTTTTTCTTTATAAACATTTTTCTTTTTCTTATTTATTTATTTTTTATTTTTTTCTTATATATTTGGCTTTAATTGTGTGCCAAATTAAAAGTTAGTGCGTGACTAAATGGTAGCAAATAAATGCGTACGTCATTCAATTTGTAAGTCAATTAAAGTGATCTATGAAACTACGTAAAAAAGTTCGAACCTTACCGTGCTTATCTCATTTATGCATTATTCGTAAATTTGAAGTGATGATGGACGTACAGGTAAACCCCTACGTAAACATTCACATAGAGATAGTTTGCTTGAAGATTTATTATGAATTTTCTTTGCTTATATATAGGGGGTCCCACAAATAATCCTGTAGAAGAAGGTGATGTATCAGTTAAGCTTTGAATGGATGTAAAGACGAATTTGTGTACATAATTTTCGAAAAATTTGACGTCTTCAGTCCAAGTGCTTAATTCTCGCTTGAGCAGACTGTTATCAAAGTTGCTAGCAACGGTAGCGTGTTTATTTGATTGATGAATAAGTTGTGGGTCGAGATTTAAGATACCGTTCACTTCTTCATACAGTTTTATTAAGCAATTAAGGCTTTAATGATACATTTATTTTAGCGAAAAATTCGCATTCATTAACGATTAACTTCGGTCAAATGGTTTTTTATTTACCTAGCGGAATGCAACACTGCAACGAATTTAATATAATTGTACCTCGGCGTAGGTGGTAAAAGATCATTTTTCTAAAAAGCATCTAGAGAACATAGAAAACCTTTTTCGTAAGGGTCCTACACTAGCCGGTCTAGTAAACCTTTGAACCTTTAAGATGAAAAAAAGTTTTTATAAACATTTCATTTACCCACATTAAGGATTACATGGCTCTATTGCTTTTGTTAGAATAAGAAATTTGTAGGTTCTTCATACACAGTCAACAAGCAATGGGTGTAAAGTTAAATTGTTGCTCAAAAGTTGTAATGAATGTTCAGATTTCTGATTTTGTTCAAATCCAACTTTCATGGCTTTTCAAATAAGTGTTTATTAGTTTTTCTCATTACAAGTGAAAGTCACATGGACAGTGGTTGGATACTTTAGCTGATAAGACAATCCTGCCGTTAAAATATTACAAATTTTTGAAAGTTTATTTTTTTTACTAACTTACACGTTGCGTTCATTGTTCTAAAAGGCACCTAATGGCTTTTCAGCAGCTTTCAATAAACATTTTTACATTTTTTTTACTATTTGTAAGGATCTTGTCGTATATACTGGGCTAGGATATTGTAGACGTACAGCTACGCAGTCCAAACGCCATAGGTAAATCGATGCATCGTGAAATAACGTCAAATGAAAATGCATATCTTTATGATTATATCGGCCAATCTACATATTAATATATATTTCTTAGTAACTCAAAGTGACTTTCATCGTCTGCTCATTATCGCGAAAGAACGTAGAAAGAACAAAGCAAGCAAAGGAATCATATCCTAACCAAATAGCTGAATATATTGACTAACCTGTCTTCACTCTATTTCCTGTAAATCGTTGGACCTTAAAGGTATCTAATATTTGAAAGTTTTAACTTCTTTTTAACACCAATCTTTAAGTTCATGACATTTAATTGTTTCGAAGAGGAACTTGAAGAGGAGTTTAGCTTACATTTTACTTTTAAGATGTTTATAATTACAAGGAAGAAGAATAAAAATCACCACTTGCACGGATTAATTAATGTGTATATGAGTTGTCCTAGCATTATCATCAAGTTAACATACCCATCCAGTTAAGCATAACGTATAACCAGTTTTATGTACTAGTTTCCTTCGCTGATAACTGATTGATTGAAACTGATGTCAGTGATAAAAGAGTTTGAAATGTTGACTCTCGCTACAAAATCAAGGTCAAAATAAAAATAAAAAAAAAAAAAAACTAAAAATTTTTCTTCTTTTTTTTTTTTTCTTATTAACTTGTAAGAACATTTAAGGCGATTTTAGTTGAGGCAAAATTAAGTGATTTAAATTGATTTAAATTAAAGGTTAGCCAAAGCCCAAGACCTTGAGAACTTAATTAACTAAATAAATTTCTTTCAGATAATTATTAAAACTTTTTCTTTCATTTTCAAGAATACTTAATTTATACGTCATCTACAGTATCGTAGAGTCAGACAGACCACTTCAGATAACAATTATTACTAATTGTCATTTTCAATCATACTTTGCTTAAATTAGATAAGCAAACCGCAAAAGAAGATGAGACATTTCCTATTATTTGTGGAAATAATGTTAAAAAAAAAAGAAAAAGAGCAAAACAAAAAAAAACAAAACCTTTGCATGAGATTAATGTGATTCATATGATAAGTGAGTGAACTAACTAACTGTAGTCAACTGGTCAAGTTGAATCGACATTTCTTAGAAACTTTTTATGCGTATGTTATTTATAATTATAATTATTCTGTTTATAGTTTGTATTATGATTTTCTTTGTGAAAAAAATGTATAAACGAGGTTACATATGGTGTGAAGAAATTGTAAATAATTTCAGTTATAATCCATAAAGAGGAAATTTTATATGGCAGCTGAGCTGAATTGTTTCTGCTTTTTTTATCGCTTTATACGTAAATGTCGCTACACAACAAAAGCTAATTACGATTAAGTTGAAATACATCCAATTACAATATAATTGACAATGAAAATTCTAGTTAGAGAAATTAAGAAGGAATTCTACAAAAATCCAGAACCAAATAAGTGAAAGAATTCAAATAGCGTATAGAGTAAAAGGAAAATATTACAAATAATAAAATTATTTGAAATTTCCTTTTTACACCGAATAGAGAATAAGTTAATAAATTTTAAATTCTTTCTCCGACAAGAAGTGTTGCAGTAATGTCATGCTCACCGCACAATGCATTGGACTTGACCGATGTCTTGCTGAGCGTAATATGCGGCGTCAATTAAATCAAGTTTGTTTGTCTACGTCTATTTTTTCATATTTTTCTTCTCATTGAGGTTTGAAAGCAACAACCATAAGCCCGGTCGCAAACAGAACGCAACGCCATTGCCAATGTATCACCCACTGTAATCTGTAAACTAACTGGCGGAATGTTATGTCGAAAGCTGTTACTATCGGAAAAACATATGGGTCTATCGACAGTGACTTACTGAGTGATACCATTTATAATATAGAATTTAATGGAGGATATTAATTTTTTACAACCTACAGCACTTCTGGTAGGGGTGTATTAAGTGCAGATGTGCAGATGTATGCAACCCGCAAAATTGCGTTGCGATGGATGTGTCTTTCATTACCCTAATCAATGCTAAATCATTTTCTCAATCGATTGAAAGATGATTGTCCGTCTGTCCATTTTTGTATCCAGTCTACAAGTTGTTCTTTTCAAGGTACTTTGATTAAATTTGTTACCCCGACATGTTTTGGCTCAGGGACGAACGATATTGAAAAGGAATCGGATCGTTTCGTTCGTGAATACAAGTTGTATTATAAAGAGTAGTTGCGATTTTTCATTTTTCTGACCATTTTTTTAAACCCTCTTTCCTCTCATATAGTAATATGAACTAATTTATAAAATTTTACGATCGAAATTTCTCTCGAGTGACGTTTTGGGACAAAACTTTAGAGTGTTAAGTTGAATTTACACTGTTCAAATAGCTATTGAATTGACACCAAGTAAATTTGAGAGTTTTTCATTTTTTCTGTTCATCTGTTCTCCCGATCGGTTTGTGTTCATATTAGGGTAGAGGTTATCTTAAGCTTAAAGCCCTCAACTGAGACACAATATATACGAAAAAACCTTGAAAATCCTAATCTAAAGAAAAGTACATGCCTTAACAAGCAAAAACGCTACAGTGGGATAGGGTCCAACAGTAAACAGCGTTATGTGGGAAATCATCGAAAAAGTAATCCGATCTGAACTATCTTCAAAAGCGTTCGTCCAAGGGGCAAAATGCGTGTATACCAAATTTCATCAAACTATCTAAAAAACTTCAAGTTGTTGGTTGTTGCACATAACAAAACAAGATGGACAGACGGGCAAACAATCATTTCCTAAGTCGTTCGATATAATAAAAGAAGGGTCTATCTCAAGTCCTTCTGGCTGTTGCATACATCCGCACAAACTTAATCTGCACTCGCACCGCAAGTGGTGTAGAGTATAAAAAGTAATTTCAATTATTTGCAAGCGTTGTCTCACGCATGACAAACTTATACTCCCTTCAGTGGTATATATATATACATTATAGTATGTTGTGCTTTGATTAATCGCATATATATAAAATTCGTATTTTTCTCATATTATTCTTGGACAAAAGTAGAACAGAGTCAAGTTTATGTAGCGTTTCGCTCTTCACGTTTCACATAATATATGAACAAAGAGAAGGAATTTTAGTCACTCATCCATTTAATTCAAAATGTTTATCATTTCGTTTGATGACTTAATACTGGAGTGTGCTTGTGTCAACATACATAACAATACATGCACGTTTAGGTCTGTTTGCATATATGAACACATATACAATTACACGTATAAAAATGCAATGCAAATCAGTTTGTTGAATGTAAAATAAATGAACATGTTATTGGGTATTGTCTTACAATGTGTAAAGCGTAAGGGTTGAATTACATTAACAAACATCTGCAAAAAGAAAAAAAAGGAATAAATCTGGGAATATTAATATAAAATAAATACAATTAAAGCAGACTTGGTTTTTTTTGCTTTTGAGAATAAACTATTTGCAGTTCATTTAATGTTTATCTAACATTACGCAAACACTCATCGCATACCTTCCCACGTGCGTTGTTACGTATAACCCCTCATTAACATTGACAAGCTTCTGGGCTATTGTTAATAATACTCCTTCTCTTCTACTGTGCTTTCGTTTGGACCTTGCTTTGCACCAACGATTAAAACATCTGCTTAAAAAAAAATAACTTATGCTGTTACAGAGACTGGGACTTGAGCAGAGGGTGGATCATGCCACGTTTGGTTAGTCAAGTTGAAAAAACTTGTCGGTTTATCTTAAACCGAAGCATATAATTATTCAATGCTATTTGAATGTTCCGCCTTTGCAGATCTAAGAAAGAGCAAAATCAACTTTCTCCCTAACAGATTTTAAATTATTTTAACAGACTTTCACATAACATTTTATGTTACCTTGGAGTGAATGGTTTTCTCTGTTGCATAGTTCAATATCTTTAAAGTGGAAAAGTTTTTAACGATTGTTCCTGTTCAAGTTTTTCGTCTTAGAATGAAAGTCAGCTTTCGACTTGTAATGTTGTTCCGTTCACACTTAGACTTGATCATGTGGCCAGTTGTTTGAAAAGCATTTATGATAGAATTGCAAGTTGGTTAAGTTTCTGCCTTAGCTTTACGAACGAAAATAAGTTCACTTAAGAAAGTATATGACGATTTTTAATGCTCACAACATCAAATTTATACGTAGAATTTAGGAAGCATTTTTTAATCGATACATGAACCGGGTCAAATTCAGGCTTATCTTTTATTTGGATACTATTTGTGGCATCTTTTTGGACAAAGGCTGTAAGTGGCTTTCCATAACCAGCGTCATTGCGGTAGGGTGACAAACTCTTTTAAATTTAGTCTTTATCTATGAACTAAGAACATATATGATAGGTTTGACCTTTCTATACCATTTTCCGCCTTGGACTCTCTAAGCCAGACGGATTAATAAACAATTGGGTTAACAAACCCTCGAAACCTACGGTATATTTTCATCGCTCCCCATCTTTTGAATACAAAATGAAAGTTTTTTTTTTTTTGTTATCGACTAATCAGGACAAATCCTCTAGTCTTGTAACACGCTGACGGCCAGAAAGCAGAAGAACGGAATAAAGGGAATGACATAGAGAGGTGACCGCAGTCTAGTGGATCTGTGTGCTCCATCGGTAAGCGTTATGCCTTTACGGACTGAATACTTCTATAACCACGACCAAAGTAAACTCTCCCGCACTGAAATTTGAACCAGCGAATACTAACTTGTTTGCTACGATTCTTACCTAGTCTCTTGCGAAAAGGTTGAGCAAATCAAACCTTTTGGCCAGTGGTCTGACCAATCACTCAGGGGATATTTCCTATCCGTCTAACACGCTGACGGCCGGAAAGAAGTTAAGAAAAGAGAACAGAAAGCGAAATGCTGGCCGCAGTCTGTGTGCCGAATCGGTAAGTGTTATGCTTTTACCGATTGAGCGCTCACGATAGCTACGAGTAAAATGAACTCTACCAATCTTGAAACTAATGGGTCATCAAATAAATATATATTCATACCTATTGTCCGAAAATATCAGATACCGATACAACATAGCTGACTCGTTCCATGTTATACAAAAACGTGTTCTTACTTGTTATATTTAAAATAGTTATCTTTAATAACCAGGCTTACGCCACTGCATGGTATGATTTTATGGCCATTGAATATAACGGAGAGATAAGCATGGAGACGTGTATACAAATTTTCAGTTTAGGCGTGTTATACGCATTTGGAATTTTGCCTTTAGGACTTATTAATTTCGTTTCATTAGGCTAAGGCTAAATTCTTGAATCGGTTTCTTTTAACATTTTACCACAACAGTGCGCATTGCCAGCGCCTTAAGACAAATCTTTCTATGACCAATCTTTTCTCCTCAGTTTAATTAGTTTCACTGCATGCATTCCCTGCTTTGCATGGCAGGTAAGCACTTCATAAGCTCTCGTATAATTGAAAATTAAAACGTTTTTGTGAAGAAAACGAAGTCATCCGTAAATATGCTTTTTTTATTCATTGAACTGAACATAAAGTAATGCTTATACACTTAGTAAAATATAATAACGGCACTGTCACTAGGGGAAACACATTTTTCTTTTTTTTACAACATCATTTATAGGTCGCAAGTAATACCAATAGGAATGAAAACGTGTGAAGCCAAAATTGATCTTTTTGTTAAAAACTTTCAAGTTGGTTCAGAGTGTAGCATAAGTTACATGTGAACTAATTGCACACAGTACGATCTATACGAGTACAGCTGATTACCTTACACACTCGACGATGCTTTCCTTTCACTTTATCCTAATGGATGGCATATAAGCCGAGTAAGTTAAAGGCGAACGGAAAGAGCTTGCATAGGTTATATCAAGCACTTCCCGAAAATGCCATTTTAAGTCTTGAGGAGGCTTAGATAAACGACAAGGAGGAATGCAGAGTTGCAAACAGATTACATCGTCTGCCGTTACATTCTCATAGGTAAAAACCAGGAAAAATTTTGTACTTAAGATAGAAGGGAATCATTACATATGGTCGAGAAATACGTTCTCCCCTAGGTTGGGAAATTGCTACGGAAAATATATCGTTTTATTAGTAACGTTATTATGCACACAAGCCGATCCCGTAAAATTACTAGAGTCAGAGCAGCAGCTGTATTCTGGGCAATATCATAGGGACGTCATAAATCATAAGCCAATTGTATCGTTCTACGAAAAAATTGATTTTGTATTTGATTTGATTGTTGTTATTGCTCCGGAGTACCGGATACTTGATACAAAGTTACACAAACTATGACAAGAAAACAATTTGTTTTCTCTTATGAGTAATGAACGCTCATCACACCATTACATGGCTCCAAATGTCAGATAACGACATTATACAATACAATTGAAGAGATTTCTAAAGCAAAGCTACCGAAAGTTAGCAAGAAGAGAACAATCTAAGATAAAGCTTGATGGAATAAATAAAGTTATAAGCTCAACAGATAATGTGCTGTCTTTTCTATCCTCCTATGCTTGCCTGGCTAACTACAACAGCAACAGTATCTTCGCATAGTGGACAGGACCTAAACAAGTGCTCATATCAGCAAAAAAAAATAAAAAAAATAAAAAGAAATGATTTGTTCGCTAATGAATCCCAGAGAAAAAAAATGTGCTAAAAGCAGCGAAGATTTTGGATTTTTTCAATAGCGTTTCCCTTTCGAAGTATTGAAATAATGCTATTCCTTTGTGAATGCATTAAATATAAATTAATTAATTAAGACACGCAGACATAAAAATTTGAAAATTTTTAAAATTAATTATTGTATATGCAATGGAAACTCACATGGGCAGAAACATGTGTTCATAGATGACAATTATTACAATCTTTTAACAAAATGACAAGTAGACATGCACGCCACAGTAGCGGTAGCAGTACCTATGGAAATGAATATTTATATTTATCAAAAGGATGGGAGAGTTTTTTGTGCTTGATTTTCACAAAGAAGTTTCAAAACGCAAATGAAAAAGATACACTTGTCTAGCCATTTCATGAATAAAAAAATTAAAATGTTTATAGGCGAGCAAAGTCGACGATTGGATACCCTAATACAAACTCATCTTTTATAAAATTCAAGTTTAAGATTTTAAGAAATCTTAAACATTTTGGCCTGTAGAGTTTGAAAACATCTGCCATGATAGGATGTTTGAAAGGTGGGCCCATTTTATCTAGGCTTTCTAGGTTAGTTTGTTAACCTGACAAATATTTTTTTGCTAATTTTTTGCGAGGAAGCTCTAAAATTTCAAAAATCCTTTTTTCCATTTTATTTTCAATGGGATTCGTTTATGGACAAAATTATTACCTATCGAGTTTCATCAAAATATCTTGAAATTGGCATCTTGTAGAGTAAACACCAAAAAAAAAACACATAGATTTATACAAGACAGACAGACGGACGGATGCGCTTAATGATTCTGAATACCAGATTGAATATAAATCTATAATACATGCATAATAAGAGATAAATCCATCTTTATACAAGACAGATGGATGGACGGAGGCGCTTAATGATTCTGAATACGTGATTGAATATAAATATATAATGCATGCAAAATAAAAAGTGAGTTCATCTTCAAGCTTTTATCAACTAGACTTAACATTATTTAATGTAATTTACATGACAAAAAAAAACAAACAGAAACACGAATTGTGATTGTTTCAAAGGTTGTTGACTGTAAATTGATAACAATATTCATATTTATGCAGGAATGATTTCAGAGTAAATCGAAAGACTTTTCAAATTTTTTATGTTACTTTGACCCGAAAAGATCTAAGTATCCAATATGACTTTATAATATAATATAAGCGAGACATATGGACCGACATGGCCAACTGGTAAAGAAAATTTGTCAAGAGTACGCATTTCTGAAGGTAGCCTCATGCTTTAGAGGAATATGTAACAAGTTGGGAAAAAAAGAAATTTTGAAAGAAATCTTCGAACACTGAACCGCAATACAGTTAAGCAATTTATTCCATTTCTCACAAGGTGTAGAAAAGGATATCTACAAAAAGTTCTACGCAATCAAACGTTGCCTTAATAATTAAAAGTAGACTTTTTTGTAATTTCATTATAGCCGAAGTTTTACATATGTTTATGAGAAATTAACTCGAACAGATTTTCGACTAAAAACAAAAATTGAAAAAATCGAACTTTAACCTTTTGGAATCAAAATCAAACAATGTCTTTATATATGCTTTCTTCAGAAGTTATTTCCTGCTTTTATTTATTATTCTTTGCAAGCGTTTATCAACTTTCTGATAACTAACTCTGGCGACATTTTCTTTTATATTGATTATTGGTTCTCTACTCGAAGCAAATAACTTCCTATTTCGTGTGGTCAGTGCGACAGTAATATGTTTACTGTAAATGAAACCATATATACATTAATTTCCTCTTCCTATAACTCTTATGACCCTTGGCTGAAAACATATCTCGCTATTCAGAGTGATATGCTACTCGACAAACACTTGACATGACTCATAGAGACATTTTGTATGTCAATGCGTATCAAGAGTTCCTCTGCATATGGTTTTATTAAATGTTTATTTATTTACATTTTCGTTTTATAGCATTTTTCGTTCACTTGATATATTTTAAAGTAATTTGAGATTATGTTGAAGGAAGAAAAAAAAAAAAGGAGGGTTTATTTACACTTACCCCATATGCATATCAATGTAAACAGTTGTTGAAATGGTCTGTAAAACGAGAAAAAAAGGAAGCATAAGATTAAAATGATCAACTGTCAATAAGGTAAAGAAAATTGAACTTTTAAATTGCAATTAAAATTTATTTAAAGGAAAAATTAGCACAGCATTAAAATTTAAAATAAGTAAAGACATTGTATTCTTTTTACTTGAAAAGTATTTATAGGTGGATCAGGACGGTTCAAATTTTTTTTTTAGGAACCAAGTAAGAGAAGCTCGAGTTTTCAGAAATCCAACATCAGGCAATCGAATGAATCGATTTATGGGATACACACAAATTTGGTTTGAATCTTGGCTAATTAAGTATGTGAATATTTTATGGCGTACCCCGATGCGTTGATAGATGCCTATTATAGTTGTGCTTGCGATTGGATTGCGGTCATTTTTCACACATTAGAAAAGAGGACGAAGATTAAAAGATAGTTTCAGAACCACTCGATTTGAGAGTGTATTATAGATATCTGTATGTGTTTTAACGTCTGCACTTGGCAAGTGCCTTAATTAGACGGGTTGCCTACAACCATTGGCAATCAAATTTGTTGATTGAGGACCTCTCAGGGAGAGAGACAATCCTCATTGAAGGGGGCCTCGCTATCCTGAAGTCCCGCAATAGAAAATGGATGTGGGCCAAATTCTTGTTTAGTGATATACGTCGTGGCCTATCTAACCACCTCTTAGATAGCTCCCCGCTAAACTTTGGGGTAACCACAGCCACCACGAATACTCCCCGAAAGGTCTTACCCGGCAGTCAGGCAAGAAGGCATTCATCCCGCATTCCGATGGGTAGTGCGCATCTTCCTGCCGGAGCAATCCTGCTTTGGGCAGCCTGACCCCCTGGACACCCTTTAACTACTTAGTTTATGAAGCAAGAACTTAACTAAGCTATACAGCTTTGGGTGATCTCATACTGTACGCATAAAGCACTTGCCTTTGGACTATCCACACGTCTCGGAAGTCTGATTCTTCACTATCCTTTCTCAAGGAAAATAATGCTTTCGAGGTTGTCATCGCACAGCACACACACCCGCCTGTGACCCAGCCCACTTGATATTGGTGGCCATCATCATTACATGACCTCCACCAAGAGAACCAAATAGAGAAAGAAATGCTTCTTTTCAATTTAGAAAAGAGAGTCCCTTCCTAGTTTGTTCACAAATAAACCGTAAGACCATCTTTCATGAACCATTTCCAAAGATTCCTCTTTACTCTATTTTCTCAAAGCTTTTTTTTAAGAAAGTGTACATTTGTCAAACACGCAGTCCTATCTGTACACAATCTTGTGGAAGAGAGAGGGGGGAGGCAAGAAACTTTATAATCTTACCACCGCATTCGCGATTGACATCAAAAACTTTGCTCCTCAAAGTTTAAAATTTTTGGCAGAAGCACTCACACCTTCGAATCTCTGTCTGCCTCATATCAATCCAACGGTTGTCCTGATGAAAGTAAAGCTGAGATGTTTTTGTTTGGAAAGGATATTTTAAGAGAAGAGAAGCAGCTTCTAAATGCATCTGCTAGTGTAATAAAGAAGTTACAAATGTAAAAAAGGAAGCAGGGGTTTTGGAAGTGCTTTGGGAAGGGAAATCTCAAAAAGAAAATTTCTTTTTGGTAATGAACTTTTTCTCGTTCAAAGTACGTATTAAGACAATAAAAGAAAATTTGATTTCGTGCAAAACAAACTAAACAGAGATTTTAGAGGCAATGTAAAGGCAATGTAAACAGAAATTTCATGGCAATTAGTCAAATAAGTTTCGAAAACCAATCCGGATGAGTCTTTTTTATGAAATTTATTGGGCCGGCGCTCTTTTCAAATGACAAAATTACCTAAACATTCATTCAATTATTCATTTGTTGTTGATAATGACGGAAATAATTGTTTGCAGTTCACACATGGTTTACCAACAGGGTTAGAAAAGTTATTAATTTTTTGTTTTTCTCTTCATATTTGAATTTTCTTTTCTCTGTCTTAACATTTCTTAAGAGAAAATAAAAAAAAATTAACAAAACAAACAAGAAAATCGGCCGCACATCTGCGCACTGGGTTGGAAAACTTTTCTTTGCAGTAAAATATTTTTAATTAAAAGAAAATGTTTAAGACTTAGGCTTAAATTGTGATAAACAAAAGTCGATAGTTGCTCTTAAAGGTATTAATTAGCGATTATTACAATAATTAAAAACATATTTATGCCGAAACTGTAATGAAAGACAATGCTTAAGAATAAAACAGACGCCTATGGTCGAATCTTGAGTACCTGTCACTAACAGTTTTCTTGTAAGTTCGTCTATCTAGACACTCTTTAAACATTTTCTTTAGAAGGTCTAATTTCACATTGATACCTATTGTGCTTTATTAGTTCTATCTGACATCCATTGATTTTTTGTGCTGTGTGTATTTTGACTTCACGAAAACTTCTTCAAAACTTTGTATCCATCTTCGAAGACACTCTGCGAAATTTACTTCATTATTCGCTTAGGAATATATATATATATATATATGTGTGAGGCAGAAGAATTCGCTAACTATCGATAAGGCTTGGATTTAGTGCTACGAACCATCATTGATTTTAAATACAGCTTTCAAATGATGGCTTCGCGGTCAGTCGCCGTGTAAGGACATGGGGAGACAAATTATATGGCCTATGCTGTTTACATAAAAGTAGTCTATTGTTATGACATATTGAAGACGAAGTTAATTAATGTAACTATAATGACGGGAGAGTTTGATCACTATAATATTTTTATTATTAATTTTTGTATCGAAAAAATAAGACCTTTTGATACCTGGAAACTATTTGAAATTTTCAATAATAAGAATTTAGGCATCGAATCAATCAATATGTGTGTAGCGCTAAATAGACTTAAATGTTGCGGATTTTTCTATATACGATACACGTAGTCCGTCTGTCCGTCCTTCAGAGATGAGTGCAAAAAATTATTGATTTGCATCACTTACGTAAATTACATTTACCAGAATACTGACACAAAGACCTTTTACGCTACGTCCCTAAGAGCGTCGCTAAATAATTAAACTGCCCGTTATCTTTAAATTAAAGTCCGTGCAGAATGTCTTGAAAACAATTGCAATTTGAGCTTATTACCTGGAAATTTGGAAATTTTAATCCTCTGAGCAAAAAATCCCTATGATCAGATCCGATTGCGGCAAATGATGTCCTTAACCCAAAAACAATTCCATGTGCGCTTGGCTTTTCTTAAAAATTTTTAATTGCTTTGAAAACATAAGGAAACCTTGTGACAAACAACTGAACGGGGAGAACAAGTAAACGAGAAAGAGATAGATAGAGAGAGAGAGAGAGAGAGAGAGAGAGAGAAATATTTAAATCAAGTAAGTGAACGTGAATCACTTTATAATCTCTTTTAAATACTTATATCTATCAGATTATTTCTTAAATTATTTTTAAAAGTTTTTTTTAGCCTCACAATGAAAAGTGTTGGATAAGTCCCATAATTTTTATGATGAAGAGTGCTTGGTAATGATCTATAGACACACCCTTGGTAATGTTCACGTTTTTTTATCCTCATATCATCATATATTACTTTAGATTTTTTTCCTTCTTTTTCTTCAAAGATTATTGAAGTCATGATAAATAAACATGAGAGCCTTTATGAAAGGCTTAACATATTTTAGACAATTGCGTATCTGTGTTTGTTTTCCTCTATTAAGAATCGCACCAACAACAACAACAATAGTAATATAAACACATATACAATGTATTATTACGATGTGTGTAACAGACAGAACGAAGCGTATAAAAAACAGAAACATTTCAAGTTGCCTTTTAATTTATGTAGTGAAAAATTCCACCAAAAGATAAATTTAAAAATGCTATACTTTTGCTACGATTTGATGAGCACATGCTCGATGTCGGTCTATGATGGAATCTAAGGCAAACAAAAAAAAAAAAACTTTTAATATGTGCTTTAACAACGAATCGTTTGATACCCGATCTTTGAAATTAGGATATGTTGTGCTTGTGTGTGGGCGCTACAAAATAACTTAACTGAGAGAAATCATTTGTTTTTCTAGTAAGTAACCTATTTAAGGCTTAATGCAAATTTACCTGACCTTTCTAAATAAAACAATGCTTAACATAGAAATGAAGATAGTAAAGGACAAAATAATGCAAATTGAATACAATTTTAGAGTTAATCCTTGAGATTAATTAGCTGATTTTCGATGTAAGCGGAAGTCACAAATTAGACGATTTTTTCATTCTTTTTTCAATAAAATTTTACCATCTGACTGATTACTTAGCCAAAGTTCTAAGATCGTAAACTAAGAGTTTCTAACTATGGTCTGACTCATCGACGAATTCTATTCACTTTTGCGAACTTTTTTACATAACAATTTGCGACCCAACTGAATACTAAGGCAAAGTTTCGAGATCGTATGCCACGAAGGCAAAAACATCGCGTTTTTTTACCTATGACGCGACCCCTTACTTGATTTAACTAATCTTTATGAACTTTTGTGCGAAAAAGTTTGGATCTAACTGAATCCATTTTTTTCGAGCCCACGGCCACACATTCACCGTCCATCCGACCGACAGGCGGCCTTTCTCTACTTGAAGAACAGAGCGCGAATCGAAATAGAGTTTCATTATCAGTTGTCGCATAGGCGATTTGGTAGTATGTGCCGGCTCGTTTCCGAGTCGGTCAATGCGACAAGCCATACTTGATCGTAGCTATAATGAGTGCTCAGCCTTTAAAGACATAACACATACCAATTGGGCACACCCTCTAGGTTAAGGTCATTTCCTATCTCTTTCACCGCTTTCACCGCTTACCCTTACCCTGTTACGCATAAAGTGGATGTTTATTGAGCAACTCGTTGATCACATAGAAAAAAAAAGGTGTAGCATATCACCAACAACGCTACACAATATTCAAGTGCTTAATTATTTTGGATTTTAGAACAGAGGCGCTTCCGTCAAAGCTGACAAAACGGAAGTTTCCATTTTCCAATAAAGGTTTGAGTTCGCAATCTAAGAGTGCGATACAGTTGCTATTGTTTTCTTGTTTTCTGACTCTTTTTAAACTTAATCAGTGTACATGCAGGCACGCAAGAATGATGGGAGGCCACCGTATAAGGAAGATTCTGCGCCATTCGACGTGCATTTCTATGCCTAACAAGGATACAGTAAATTTACACACACGCAAAACTGTAGTAGTGATGACTATAAAAAAATGCCTTTATCGGGTCTTACATCGATGTCATCGTGTATTTGACACAGTTACCTGCCTGATTCCCCTTTAAAAGTCCTCGAGTAATCAAAATCAAGCGATGACGAAGACAATACAAACGATCTCATAATGAATTTAAAAAAAAATATATTTAAATTTTCCAAAAATAATAAAATTCGTAAATAGGAAAAGTTAAGAAAGGAACGCGTAAGAGCTCATGCGCATAATAGGAGGATAAAGGGTTTCTAGAATAAAGCATCTTATAGCACTTCTTTATCCATTGTCTTGCTTGGATATGATGCAATTATTCGATTGCTTTTGGCCACATCGCCTGCTTTCTTACCACAATCCGACTTCCTCGCTATGCATCATTGTATGGGAGGGAATTAGCTCCATATCAAAGAATTTAACCAAATTTTTTTTGTAATTTGGGATAGGCTTAGGAGTACTATAACGAAAGAATTCCGTTAAATAAGGTTTGCATTAGATTTTAATAAAACTTTTAGTTTTTATATCGGCTCATGACTTTTTATTTCGCATGACTAACATTTGAATTGACGCATATACGTGTCGCATGCAGTCAGCTCGATGCTTGTATTCATGCTTCACAAATTTCTTAGCTTAACATTTTCATAAATGGTACAAAAGAAATAGTTGTAAGGTCCATCTGCTTCAAATCATGGGATAGTGGCTAAATCGGGGTAGTTTTCATTTTCAATTTTTGTTTCAGTTGTCAATTCGTCAATTCGTTTAATCGAATCCTTCCCTCTTAAGGCATTTTTTTTGATAAAGGGAAGCTATCTATCAGTAGGCAGAGGGGCCTACTGTGACTGCCATTTACAATTTAGAATTTAAAACTCTTTTTTTGGACATTTCGCACAAACTCTTCAGACAGCTCTTGCGTTTGGTTATAGAAGACTGTAGTTTGAAGCTTTGCTTTGAATCTTGAATGCTTATCACATACATGAATTTTGATATACTTTGTAGATTTCGCTGTCAACTATAACAGACGTTTTTTTTAGCTCAAACATAGATACGACGTAGATGACGGAAGGACTGACTAAGCTTATATCTATTTTTGGTGATTTTTATAGCCGTGTTTCAAATGGGTTTACGAAATTAACATAACTTGTGTACAAGTGTACTAACGCGTGGCTTAAAAACAAGGAAAAAATTGTAAGACTGAACTGAAACTGTTGCTTCTTGATGCGTAGGCAAGCGTTGTATTCTTGTTTTCTGTTTTTAGAAAATTTCTTCCTCTTCTGTTGAGTGGTAAGCTCTTTTCTCTCTTTCTCTTTGTGAAGAAGATTGATGACTCGACTCCCTTCTGTTAAAAAAGGCTTGTGCTTGTTCGTGTTTTTTGCTTATTACTATAAGACTAATATAGTTGCCGTTGTATAAAACAAACGGTTTCTTTGGTTTTCCATTTTTCCTTTTTTTTTTTTCTTGCGATTTTTTGCTTGGTTGTAATACAGCATGAAAATAAACTGCTGCTATATATATGTACAAGTTTTTATATGAGGCTATGTTGACTTGTATGTTTGAATGGCTTGTTGTCTTTGTTGTTCTTATTGTTGTAGTTTGTGTTTTTACAAAAATTCTTTCGATATATTTTTTCCTCTTGTTTGCGTGTAACTGCAGATTCTTGTGATTGCCACTAATTTATTTTGGCGGCTGGTTGTTGGAGATGGTCGGTTGAAGTTGCTAAGGCGTTTCGCCTCATGTCTTATTATAGCTCACAGCACGTTTGTGCTTCTGTTTGCGTTAAAAGTACTTTTACTTCAACGTCGCTCCGTTCTGTGAACTTCCTCTATATACATATATATATAACTGAGTAGCTAAGGAAATGTTATATTGAATGGTATGATGTGTTATAATAATAAGCTTTAGCTCTGCTATTGCTGGTGCTGCTGCTGCTGAATACTTGCGGTTCTTACTTGGATTTTTTTTTTTTTTTTGAGATTTTAATGTGAAAATTTCTCAACATGCTCGTCGATCAGTAAGGAAAATACATACAAACCAGCGTTTAAGTAGTCAATTCAATCAGCCAGCCATTCAGCCCCAGTCTCTTCAGCTAGCAAACCAACCAACCATTCACTACTCGCAGTCAGCGACAGTGAAGTGTATGAACCTTAAAATCATGATAAAAAACAGTTTTTTTTTTCACTTGTCTTGTCTCGCTTTAAGTTTTTTATAGCGTTTTTGTTTTTTGAATTCTTTATATAAAAAAAAAAAAGAAAAAAAACACAAAAATAAATAAATAAAAATAAAACAAAAAAAAAAAAAGAAAAAATTTATATAAAATTTTGTATTCTTTTGCTAATGTTTGTTGTTGAGATTCTTATTTTTGTTACTATGTGGTGGGTCGTTGGCCGACATTTATATATGTGCTCGCATGTGTGTGAGAGAGTACATGTACCTGGCTGCATGTGGTAAATACTGTTTTATTACATTTAAAGGAAATTAAATTAAAAGCAACAACAATAGTAAGGATCACATCGAGAAGTGTTAAAATAATGTTCAGAAAAAAAAAAAACAAGAAAAAGAAACAATTTTTTAAGAATCAAGATTTGAAGAATTAAGTAAAGTTGTTCTTTTTACTTAACAACGACGACTTTTAATTTCATTTTAAATCTAGACAAAAAAAAAAAACGAAAAAGACATGAAAGAAAGGGAATAAATGATGGGTATTAAAGAAATCGTATAACAAACTGCATTACGCAAAAGCATAAAATGAAATGTCTTCCGGCTAAGTGTATCATCTAACAGAAGGCAGAAGTCACGTACACAAAACATAGTCTAGTGCCTTCTATATAGCTTATCATACTCTTTCTGCTACATCGCACTCTGTATAAATAACACGCCTAAAGATAAATAACAAACAGCTCTCATTAATTTCTTTCGTGGTTTTCCATTCTACCTACATAAGGGAGTATTGTGCCCATTAGCTTCCAGTTCTTCTAGAATATGAAGACAAGATCTTCAGATACCGCTCAAATTAACATAATGCAAAAAAAAGAAGAACTATGGGAATCTTTGTTCTGTAACCAAACAGGTATGGTTACCATTTAACAGGCCCCAATGGCGTTTTAAAGCCTAAGATATTGAAAACAAATTCAAAGGAATATAGAAAAGCATTCTCAAGAAAACTTGGTATAAAGAAACCTCTTGTATCACGAGCTGGCTAGAATAGATTAATGCAAGCATGAGCCCTGTTAGATTTTCACTACCCACTTTAAATAGTTTGCAGAATATGTTAAAAAATCTGCCAGCGCCTGTTGCTGGTATTTACTGCAATTAGAACTAGAGCCTCCACTTCCAAGGCAGTTAATTTCCACTTTTTGTAGACTTTCAAAAGCACAGCATAACTCAACTAATGAGCCCGCATTACTGTGTAAAACTTGAGCTTTTCTTAGAAAGTGAACATACAATAATTGAAATTGAAATGCAGTAGATTTGCATTTGATTATATGCCCACTTTGGATAATTCGAGGAACGTGTGAGTCAAATATGTGATAATATTTGAAAGACTGATGGAAAACATCATAAGTGAATGTAATAAGAATTCGTCACTGTCATGAAGAAAGAGGATCTAACTGCATTCATTTCCCTCCGCCCTGAAAGAGCAAAGCCAGATTACAGTAACGAAAAACACCTCCACAGCAACTCGCTTCCTGCGAGGAAAATTCCTTATTACTTGTGCCTAAATTTAAATTTGAATGAAATCCGTTGGAAAGCATTTTTAGGAGACTGTTATTCGAGTGCACTTAAGAGTTTTTAATTCTCACTACAAGTACAACTTCAGTACAAATTCAAGTGACGCTTGTTTGAGCAAAGGCAATGATTTACAAGAGGCTATGAGTTTGATTTTTAAAAAGAGCTCTTAAACATCTCTATATTTTAGATATTCGAAAAGGTACAGATGTCAAGTATTAGATTTTCGTAAGCTTAAATATTTGAAGATATTTTCAAATAGTTTCGAGATGACCTTGATCTTTGCAAGCCCTAGTGTACTAAATTTTATTTTTAAGCTGAAAACGCGTAAAGTCGCAATGAAGGTGAGAAGAAAGGTCTACATAACTATTTTTGCACTCGCAATGAGCTGATATCTGGCTTGTACAAACACTATAAAATTTCACTTGAGCTCCAATGAGCTTGTTCTAAAAATATAAATAACAGGTAGTTCTAAAAATATAAATAACTGGAAATTCCACTTTAACTTGCATGTATGAGTTGTTGCAGCCTCACTCCCTGGCATTCCTGGTAGCAAAGAATGAAAGAAAGCGTCTCGCGAATACTTCACCGCACTTCTAAGCTTCTAAAACTGAACATCTTAGAACGCTGGGTCAAGATCGACCGTACTGCACTCTGCTTGTTACAATCCGAAGGGCTCATTTTTCCTTAGAACTGTTCTAGTGGTGAAAGTGCAGAAAACGGACCAAACTTTAGCTCAATATATTTAGATGCCAAGTCTTGAGCAATTATCATCATGACATTAGATATGGTGTTTGTATAAGGACTTATTTTTTGATTTTGTGGGATTATAGGGGATTTTTATTTAGAAATTTATTATTGTGAACTTGTTACTAATCTAAATAATTGTTAAAACATAATTAAAGAAATTCATATATAGTAAGGGGAAAAGCTATCAATGATTAATTTCGCGCGAACAATCGCGGTTACACATATAATGCGAATAAATTTTTATTAGTTAAAATACGATTGAATTATTTTTATAGTAAGTTTATTAAATGCAATTTGACATTTATGAAGAAAATTAAATTTTATTTTGAAGCTATACAATTTTTTATTATTATCATTATTATCGTTATTTTTATACCCTGCACCACTTGCGGTAGAGGGTATATTAAGTTTATGAGGATATATGTAATACGCAGGAGGACTTGAGATAGACCCAGCTTTTATTATATAGATCGATTCAAAATCATAATCTAAATTAATTTGAGCCTGTCTGTCCGTCTGATGTCTGTCCATGTAAATTTGTGGGGTACAGAGACATGTTTTGACCCCAGGACGAACGCTATTGAAAATGGTTCGGATCCACCTTTTCGACCATTCCCCGTATAACGCAGAAATGCATTTTTCAAAATTTCTCGGCAAAAGTCGCTAAATTGTATCGGCTGGGGCAACGTTTCACAACATATAATTCGAGTGAGGGGCTACTGATGTAATTGCCTTAATATTTTCAGTAATTATACCCTACCTCCCACAAGAGACATTTCCGAGTTTAATTGTGTAGTTAATTGCCTTCTAAACATCAAAGAATCAAAGAATCATTAGTACGTGCGATCGGATACTCAGTTATTTAAGGTATAATTTACTAGGGTGCATGATCTAAAAAAAAAATGGTTTCATCCCATCCGAGTTTTCCATATTCATTTGGCCAAAAAACTCCTTGACACTGAATTCTGTCGAAAAATATTAAATTTCGTCAAAGTAGGATGGGGGGATCATGAAAAGAGCATTGGTTCGTATAAGAAGCTTTATCGAAATATCTAAAATATTATAGCCTACGGGTTAAAAGCAAAAATGTAATGATAAACATCCCGCGAATAGACAGAAAATGAGTCATTTGTTACAGCAACGGATTGTTACTTCCCGCGTATTGCTGAATGCTGTACGTCCATGTAATGATCCTAATTCCATATGGTGAACAGTATAAAAAAACCTACTACAAGTCAATAAGTAATCTAAGTGATCATCGTATAGAATGAAGTCACTTAACAACAATTGAAATCAGGACTATTTGAGGACATATTCTTAAGCATTTAGGCTGAGAATAAAATTTTTAAAATTTGAAAGAATCTTCTTACCATAGTTTTCTATATGTTTTTCCTTTTTTTACAAGTCAAAGAAATTTTCCGATTGCTAGCAATATTCATGGCATTCGATAATAAAGTTATGTAAAAGTTGATAGAAACTTTTGCACGTACACGCCAACGTATAAGCGCATCTTTCTAACGGCTTATGTCAAAGAGTTTTGACCTAGAAACGTTTCCAGTAAACTACTGAACGTATTTGTTACGTTGGTTTCTGATAAAAAAATATTTTACTTATAAAAACCTGCGTTCTACATACTTCGTCACACACAAAACATACAATGCCTATGAATGGATGAATTGTTGCATGATTATAAAAAAAAAAAAGAAAGAAAAATAAAATGAAAAGATTACTCCAATTAAAAACGAATTTCATATGAAATCAAAGCGTTTTTCAAACATAAATTTTCAAAACACACAAACGCACATTCTTAACAACTTTAAGCCAGTTTAACTGGTCATGTTGGTTCGTGTAAATTACAAACCAATTTTGGTAATAACATCTCTCCAGAGAATTATGGTTGCATGCAATCACACATGCAGGCGCACACGGCAGACGTAAACGCAAACGTAGACACAAATGCTATCGAGCCAAAAGGCAGCATTAGATGTATTCGTTGTACAAACCAAACAGCAAAAAAAAAAAAATAAATAAAAATTACGTTAAACTTTAACTAATTTGCTGCACTTAACCACAACAGCAATAAAAATTTGGTTAAACTTGACACGAGAGCCTTTTATGCTTCTCCAATCTATTATATATTGAAAGGCAGTTGGTGTTGAAACAACAGCCAATATGTGACTTGTGACTGTTAAATCGTATCGATATATAAAGCAAAAGAAATCGATTAAAAAGGTTACATACGTCGTAAGACGAATCTCGGATACTTATTATCATCGTAAATAATAATATTTTCTCCACTAAACGTTGTAATCGCGAGAGTTTTGACGTCACACTTTAGGAAGACCTTTACGCAATATCTTAAATCGAAAAATTTTATAGATCGCGGATTAGATTACTTTGGTTTCTATGGGGCCCTGCCTACTACTGATCAGAGACGATCTTTAGTTTACTTTCAGCATTTTATCATAAGTTCGCTTAACAACGAGGGGAACCGTAGACTTTAGACTGACAGACAGCATAAAATCTAATCAAAAATAGTTTCTAATCAATATTTCTGGCTGTTGTAAACGAAATGATGAATTTAGTATACTTTGAGCTTTGGATGGCAATTGTGAAAAGCAGAGACAGTATAAAAAGCTTTGACATTGATGGACAACGTCATTTAATGTCGATGATGGCGATGATGATGATGATGATGATGATGATGATGATGACCATTAGACAATAATTGTAGTAAAATGGATTTGTGCTTTGATAAAGTTGCCATTAGGCACATGCTAAACGTTTAAATGATTTGTATGCTCGTTTACAAGTCCAGACCATAATTGATTGTTATTGTTATTGGGTTGTTCTTGCGTTAATTGCCAAGTCTGGAGGAGTGTAGAAATTATTTATTATACTTACATACGTTTAAAATTATTGTTAATGGACCTGATGATGAGACAGTAACGATGATGATGATGATGCTGTCGCGTGTTATAATTGTGTTATTACAACAACTAGTAATTGACGCCATTACGTACGAGTTTTCACTCGTCATCGTGTGTTACAAAGTGCTGCGTCATTACGAAATGAAGTCATTCATTCATTTTGACATCTTTTTATTTAAAATCCTCGAATCGTCATCTCTTCGTTGATCTTAAAGTTTTGCAGTGAAAAGGTTTCTTCTCTACAACAGGATTTTAGCTTTAAAGCAGTTGAAGTGAGTCCACTTATTAACGACACATGAAGTGCAGTGACTTAAGTGATGACAAAAAATAAAATACTCAGAAGTTGTTTAGTCATTGTGAGGTTAAAGACAACAGCGAAATAATTCCCAAGTCCTTGTTTTTTAAATATAACTCTGAACCATTGATATGAGTAATTGGTCATTAAAAAGAAAAATTAAAAAAACAAGTAAGAACGCTACACCTTCCCAATAGGGAACCATGAATGCCTGTTACTTCAAATAAATGTAAGCGAAAAAGTCTTATTTTATCTGTCATAACCCTTATAGATCCGGTTAATATTTGTGGTGAGTATTAAACGGTCGATAAAAGTCAAGAAGTGAAAGAATATTTTTGAAACTCTAGGCAATGATTTCTTTAGCAAGAAGAAAAAGGAAAAAATAAAAACATGACTGGAAAATTGAACCCCCCTTGGTTTATGATTTTATTTGATGATATCTTGAAATTTTTCTGCTTCGATACGAAGGTTTCAAAGCGTTTTTTTTTTTTTTTGCTGTAGTTAATATACTACCACCCAAAAAGTCTTCAGAATGTGAAATCTAAAGTGAGGTTAAATCTGCCTCTAGTTCTTCTGAAATGGGCACAATCATCAATCTCTCTGATTATCAATAATATAAGTTATAATCACTGGCACTGCTTGGTGGCAGCCTAAAATCCCATTATCGTCCCCGTAGCGTAAAATCTTTGACGTCATTTTGAACATTACCATCTTTCGCTTGGTAGAGAGGTTAAGGTGTGTGTCACCAGAGTTCTTCTTTTTTAGGAAAACTTCTCTTCTTACTAACCACACTTCTATGGAGGCGGTGTTAGTTGTTATGGGTACTAAAGACCTGAGTAGTAGCAGCTTCGTAATGGCGACATTTCTCCGCGAGTCCTGAATATCTGTGGACTGTGGAGTAGCCAGGTTGCAACTGCAAACACGGCTTTATAGAATAACATCAGGTATTAGCAATGTTAAGTGTGGCGAAAAGCAATTCCTGCGCTGAAAGCTAGGAAAAGCCATGTTTTGACGAGTTAGAAAAACCTTTCTCTCCGCAGGGAGGAGAGTAAAGTCCAGTCGCAAGCCATTCTTCTTGGGGATTGTCTTATTCACTGAAAGGCGAGCGATATCCCAGCGCCATCGGGCGTCATGGAGTTAACAATACACACATGCAAACGTCTTTATTAAATTCTAGCGATAGTTTCGCTTCTACACATGCTCTCGTATTGCAGTTTACCGCACTTTTCGTCACTCGATGTCAATCAACTTCAAAGCTGGCAGCGTTTCTTGCATTTCTGCAGAAATTCACAGTCGCATTGCTTTTGTGACGATCTGACAACAAAGAAACATTGCTTCTTCAAGTTCAAAGCAATAGAACAGATATGCAAACAAAGTAGATATAATTGATAAAGAAACTCATTACAGTTAGTTAGTTACGATGAGAAGAGAAAAATGTTATTTAACAATAAAGAAAGCAATTGTTCAACTTTTTATGATGAGAAAAGAAAAATGTTATTTAACAATAAAGAAAGCAATTGTTGAACTTTTTATGTCATTGGCATAGGACTTGTTTTCAAATTTTACTATTTTTTCTCAAATTTTTACCTCTTAATCATTAACTAAATAAAAGAATTTTGCAAAACTTTCCCCCTGCCATCTAGAAACAATAAGTCAGCTTTGCGCCGAATTGCAAAGAGATATAAACAAGAAGCAATTTTACACGATCTCCCACTCTTAAGCCGGAATCTTAATTAACGATGTGCAATTATTTAGACATTTAAAAAATGACATGCAATCCATACGTAGATAATCAAAAGTACACCGTAAATAATTATATGTATGTGTTGTTGAATATTTTTTTTTTTGATTCGAAATTTTTTCCTCTATTTATACTCACTTCAAAGTAATCTTTAAGATTACCATGTAAGTCAATGCCTATCTGACCATTACCGAATCGCTCTTGGTTAGCGTGTGTATATATATGTGATTATATTATATTAAGTGAACAATATGTTGTTTGCTATAAGTAGCTATTGAAAGATTTATTATGTTGCGCTTGACTAAGTAATCATGTAGTCTACTGTGCGCAATGCTATGCTATGTCGTGCGTGGTGTGGTTGGCTTTGGGGTGCACAAAATGCCAAAATGCGTTAAGGAATGTTGTTCTCATTGTTATAGACCGTTGTTGTTGACATTGTTTTTGTGGTGTTATTGTCATTGTACATATGCCACAAGTTTTTTCGCCTTTCAGTTTCTTTTCTCTTTTTTTACTTTTTAATTTTTGTACGCCTCACTGCCTTACCTCTATGATTTTTAGATGGCAATATAAGAAGAAGTACGAGAGAATGTGAAAAGTAGCACACGACACATTGTCCCTACGAATATAGCAAAGCAATAATATTATGATTTTAAAATTTTCGATGAAAGAAAAAATCATTCAAGTCAACCGCGTTTTTTTTTCTTTTCATTATTTTTCGACATCAGTTGAATAAGTTGAAGTTGGGGGCAACTCATCAGTGTATCACAGACTCAAGATGGATATAGGAATCTGGAAATTTCCTGCTATTTATTTAAGATTTTTTTTTTTTATGACTTAAGAAAGTAATTTCCATAGGGAGGCACACGTTTCCAAACAGCCTTTTGTCGCGGCACCAGCTATTGGTGGGATGGACCAATTTCTTTGCAACAATATTCTCTAAGGAATATCTGCATATGTCCTCTACATGTTCTTCTTGACCGGCTCTGTGCAGAGTCTGAAGGAGGCTATTTTTAAATAACAAGTCTTTAACTCTTTTTTTGAAAAATTCTTGGCTATTTTAGAAACCATTTTGTGCTTTGAGGTTTTTTCATATTTTTTTTTTTTTTTTTTTTTTGGAAACCTATCAAATATTGTGAACGGGTCATTTTACTGTTTTCGGTGTATTATGGGAAGGTTGAGCACAGTATATCTTCCAGGTTCATGCGGATTGCCGCTTAATTAAACGTGGGAAACTTTCAAAATCTTCCCTAGATTTTCAAGGAGAAGGAAGATTTTCATTGTAATGAAAGAAAATTTTAAATAAGTTGACTCAAGTCTATTCCAACCAAATATGTTCAAAGCATTTAAATACGCTAACAAATGAAAAGGGAAAAAGAAACACTGACAGCTTACTCGTTAACGGCTTGAAACACGCAGATGAGAGCCTGTAAGAACTGCAGATCAATGTGGAGTCTTAATATGTTCTTATAACCCATCATCATCGTGCAATGCATCGTCTGTATTTAAGTCTAGAAAGCATTTACACAAATGCTGTTCATATGAGTTTTTTGAGGTTAGGTCTGACATCAGTCACCCCACTCTATTTTGGGTTTAAAGGTTTCCCTTATCGAATCTTGTTACCAATAAGCTCTATTCTTATTCCGGCTATGTGGCAGATTGCAACTACTTCCTCCAATTATTCCTTAAAATAGTATCGCCAAATCTCTCTCACGCAGTCGGACTATACACAGCATCTCTTACACTTTCATCACTTATTGGAAATGCCGCAGGATGAAATTAATTGAAAAAAGTTTCATTTACTCTATCAAAGCGATTACGAAGACTCCGCTAACACACTTAAAAGCAATGTCAACGAATAGAAATAAATTTTGGAAAAAGTAGTGATAGTTTGGCAAATTGAAATATCCAACTAAGGTAGAAAGAAATTCACGACGCAACATTCAAAGAAGCAGATGCGTCTTGCATTGACATGCTGAGGCATCAACAAATTTTCGATGGATTTTTAATTCAAGCAAGAAATGTAATGAATTTAAAAATTAATTCGTATAGAAAAATTCTCACAATCGGCACATGCGTTAGTATCGTAGTTAGTATCGACGTCATCTTGTAACAAATCAACAAAACTACTGCATACCATGTTTGGTAAAATTACAAACGAATTGCGTCTAATTCAAGTTTACGATAATAAAAACGTATGATTGCAATAAATGTTTAGCATTTTGAATGAATTTGAGAATCTTGAATGAGTTTTATAGCTTTTGAGTGCTTGTACAAATATTATATTTAAGGTTATGTATATGCTTTACATATACATTTGAGGTTATATCTATCTTCACTATTCTTTTTTACGAAAAACTTTTTCTCTATGCATTTGTTAAATATTCCCTGGTTGAAAGTTTCTGGCGGGTTATTTTTGTCAAGCTCTTTGCGGGTTGAAACAAAAAAAATAAAATTCTCTTTGGCTTATTTTTATGGAATGCATTTTCTCGTTCATTTTGAATGTGATCCCCAGGAGCTTGCCTGCCCTTTTTATTTGTCATTTTATTTATTTATATACATACGAAGTGAAATAAAGACAAGTGTTAAAACTCTCACACATTCTGAATTTATGCTGACAAAAAAACAAATAAAAAAAAAAAAAAAAAAATTAAAAAAAAAAAAGAATTTGAAGAAAAAAAAAAAAAAAAAAATAAATAAATACAAAAAAAAAAACAACAAATAAAAACATAACGCATATCAATTCTATTTTTATCACACTGCATATATGTATACATGTATACATGCATCTACATATGTATGCGTTTGAGAGCATGGACTCCTCTTCATTTAAATAAATATTTGTATTTGTTGCCCTATGGGATTTTTGCACATTTTTAATCAACTTCTCTCCTCTCATTCGCAAAAATGAAACTAAAAAATTGTATAACATTTTGAAACAACAAAAAAGAAAAATATGAAGTGGACTTTAAAGGAAATTGAAAATTAAAGAAATTTGACCAGAATATATATCTAAAAATAATCTTATTTTTTGTACACATATTTTCTGCTCCTTCCATTCAATTTTTCCTTCTTCAAGTCAGAGAGTGTCAGAGCAATGAATACATTAAAGTATTCATAGTGATTAGTATGACAAAAGCGTTCGAGATGATATCTTTTGAAGAGTTCAGACATCAACCATACGACAACGACAACGATATGACACATACGTATCCAATTATAAAATTAAAACTGTTTGATTCACAAAAGGTTCAGTTATATTTAATATATTTTCATTTACTTTATTCAGTTGATTTCAGGCAAAAAAAAAACTCTTAAGCACTTTTCTGCAATCATTTTTTACAATTTTCCGACCGAATTAACTCAGTGAGAGTGCGCCTGCAGTTAGTTTCGATCTTTAAAAAGCCTTTCATAGCTAGGATTTAAAGGAGCTAATCCTTGAGCACTTTTCTGCAATCATTTTTTACAATTTTCCGCCCGAATTATTATTATTATAATATATTATTATTAATAATGAGAGTGCGCCTACAGTTAGTTTCGAGCTAATCCTTCAACACTTTTCTGCGATCATTGTTTATCATTTTTCGCAAGAATTAGCTCAGTAAGAGTGTGCCTTTAGTTAGTGTCGATCTTTACAAAGCCCTCTCATAGCTAGGATTTAAAGGAGCTAATCCTTGAACATTTTGCTGCGGTTATTTTTTACAATTTTTCGCACGAACTAACTTATTAAAAGTACTCTTATAATTAGTTTCGAGCTTGAACACTTTCCTGCGGTCATTGTTTACAATTTGTCGCACGAATTAACTCAGTAAGAGTGCGACTATAGTTAGTTTCGATCTTTACATAATCCAAAGACTATACTTGAGTTTGCTCAAGTATGCAACTCTTCAATATGCGCTCTGATCATTTCAGAAACAATTCGCTTCCCTACTGATCTGGAACCAAACCCCGGTCTCTTTGTCACCCTACGAAAACACTTTGGTAACTATAGCCTTGTCTTCACTAAAGAAAACTACGTTTGCCTCAAGTCCCTTGTTAGTTAAGGGTAGTAACCCTTCGAGTATCTTAAACGAAGTAAATTTCCATGACCCCAGTTCTAAGACCTTTGTAAAATTTAACCAAAGCAACTGAATATGATAACGAGCCTTTCAGCACCTTTAAAGTCCTTTGCAAAAATCTCATTCGTATCTGTAATCGAACTCCTTAAAACTGTCATTCAGCCTAACTCTTCCTCTTCAATCTTTCGTATGACATAATCTAATAAACTTAACAAGTTTACCGCTATTGCTTGTTAAAATTTTATATGTTTGCGCCGTGTTGCTGGTACACTCCTGCCACCATTCGGATCAACAACCGTTGCGACCATTCCTCCGTGCTAGATGTGTATATGTTGTTTTCTTTTGTTTCTCTCATTTGTTTATTTATGTATGGATTTTGTTTTTCTCTTTTTTTTCACAAAATTTCTGCAAAAGTGAAGTCAAAATCTTGTTGCGTCAAATCAATTTTAAGAGCCTGCTCGCAGTTAATTTGTCTGTCATTCCATTGTAGATGAATTTCATATGAAAATAAATAAATAAACAAATCAAGAAATTAAAGAAGGCTTTTCAAAATAAGTTATCATTTCAGCAGACAATGATGTCGTACTTGCTCATCTCAAGATCATCTTTGGACTTTGCAAGTGTTCTTAAAAATGCGTGGGGTTTGCATGAAATGTGTCCTGTCCTAAGCGTGATGCTCCCTAAACACTATTTACAACGTTGTCATAGGCAACAAATCGTACATTTATGCTTACGAGAAGAACAGTAGTTGATTTTATGGGTCCAAAACAAGTCAAAGCTAAGACCAGTAAAAAAACTAAAGTGGGACACGCCTGGCCTTTAAATACCCTGCGACATTTTCCTTAACATAATATGATGACTTTACGAGCTTAAGATGTATATGGGAAGTCCGCTTTAGCCTTGCACCCTAAACTATCGTTTCGCCAAATTTCATCAAAATATGCCTGTCGAGCACAGGAATACAAGACGGACAGACAAGCTTGGAGTTAGAATCGCTTTCTGAATCGAGCGATATAATATGAGGTGTGCCTCTCTCAGGTCCTTGTGGCTGTTGCATACATCGGCACAAATTTCACACACCCTTGTAGCCCAGACGGAACAGGGTACAATGAATCGTTGTCTTTACAAAAACACTGCAACTCTATGTTTTGTTGGGAACATTGAACATATGCGTTTCGAGGCAATTAGCTATCTATTCCCATTTTCAAGAAGAAAAAATCAAGTCGATACATTAAGTCGGTATCCTTTATGACTAAAAGTAAATCATCATAAAGTAGTAACGTTCTGAGCAAATAAATAAAACTTCGAATTAACGACTCCGGCTACATATACTTCTAAATCAAGAGCTAATGCGGTAATTAGCGGTATTCATAAACAACACTTGCTTATATTGCTCGGATTTTTACTATGTGAACATAACAATAATTTTTGCTTCCTATATCTTAGCAACAAGAAGTAGAAAACATTGTTTATTCTTCATTTTCTTTACAATGTTTCGCATCGATATCATGGTTCAAGTATATTGCGACTGTTAGCCGTTAGTCTTAATTGCTAGCACTCAGCTCACTTTAAACCAAGAATTTATTTCTTTGGGATAAATAAATTATAATATCAATAGGAGTAGCATTGATACTTAATTCTATGATAAATCTCTGCATGTGAAGTAGTTCCGCTAAGTTAAATTAAGTTACTTTTCCTTCACAAAGGTTGATAATGAAAAATTGAAATAATAATGAAGATATACACACATTCTGAAACACTTATCTCTCGAGTATTTGCAATAAATTGAACGAATTTGCATCGACATTTACCACAGACGATAACCTCAAAGATTTCAATTTCCAATAGCGATATAACGCGACCATGAGTAGCAGATATTCGAGAAAAAACTCAATTTAAGAAACAGAAGCTTCTCCTTCTTTGAAGTTCAAGCACTAATAGGCTTGTACTACTCATCTCTATTCCTTCATCTCAATGAATATTTAAGTCGACTCTTATAACAGAAACTAATGTAATGTGACACATAGGCATATACGCGTTTTTTACTTAATAACTTTTTCAGTTTAAAAATCCATTCGTAGCATTATTTGATTTAATTTTCATTTCTTTTTACAGTTTTGGGAGATCATTTCCGAAGAGCATGGTATTGACAGCAATGGTATCTATAATGGTGATAGCGATTTACAATTAGAACGTGTCAGTGTCTACTATAACGAAGCATCAGGTAAGTAATCGTCATCATCTATAAGATAAGTTTAACATTTTTCTACGGAAGAGCAAAGAAATGAAGCAACACAGGCCACTTTAAATAGCATTATCTCTTATGGGGCATGCATTGTCGGCAATTAAATAAGAATAAAAAAAGATTTGTAAAACCGTGCTACACACTTATCAATGCCATTGTATAGTAAAAATTCCAGCACGCTTTCGTTTACAAGACAACAAAAATTCTGACGAATCATTTCGTACGTTTGCTCATTATGCAGCGATTGTATTATTGCAATAATTATGACTCTTGGCCTATAAAGTGGTAATAGCGTATGCCACTCATGGAACATTTCGCTCATTAAATGCACCACCAAAGAATGATTGGTGTATTAATTTTGTCTTACGGTTTGCGAAACGTCGAAATTCAACTTAGTACAAATTAGTGTTTTGTGGTTTATTTATGCTGAGCGCACTGTGTGCATTAATGCAATGCATTTGACTTTATAGCAATAATAAAAACAATAATAGGAACAGGAGTGCTCAGTATGTACGGTCCTTGATCATACTAGCATTCTATCTTAGACACCTCAGTTAGTTTATGTGACTTTGGAAGTCTGTCAAGAATACATTAATACAAACAAATGCACAGCGACTTCATGAAACCCACCTGCCTTGGGTTTTGATGATCTTTCTGGTCAAGCCTTCTCCCTATTCCT
This sequence comes from Glossina pallidipes, assembly GCA_000688715.1. Classification (NCBI taxonomy): domain Eukaryota; kingdom Metazoa; phylum Arthropoda; class Insecta; order Diptera; family Glossinidae; genus Glossina; species Glossina pallidipes. Next base: position 870,604 of record KK499832.1, read on the forward strand.
ATAAAGTTTACGGGATTTCAAGTGAAAAAATTGTCATTCTTCTTAAATCAGCTTAACATTCCTGACCGGGGACAGATATAAAAGAGCGTAAAGTGAGGGGTTGTGTTAAAACTTCTTAGCTAAGTTCTTTCAGTTGCTAGTGAATCCTTAAAAGCAAATGCGATAAGACTCTCTACTCATACTCCTGTGTGTAATTTGTTAGCATTTGTTTGTTAGGCGCTTCTTTTGGCTTGTCTATGCAAACAGAGACCCGTTGTCCTTATGTCTATGCAATCTAATTACTTCGAAGTTTTTAATTTTCTTCGTTTTCCATTTTTTTTTTTTTGTATATTGTTTCTATTGAATAACTACATTTCATACTCAAGTATCAATCCCTTCAGAAGAGCAAGAGGATATTTTTCAATGACCAACCGTAACTATTGCCTTTTAAGTTTCTTTAACCGTTTTTCTCATGGTGTCTCATGGTTTGTTATGTTTTCGTACCATAAATACTTTTTCTCTTCTTCTTCCTCTTCTGCGTTAGTTTCATTTGAAGCAGTTTGGATTCATTTATAAAAACAGTTTAGCCCGAATCCCGATAAAACTATCTAAAAGCAATCAATCAATTGTTTACAAATTATTCCTATTAAATGTCGCTGTTAGTCCCACTGTTTATAAAGAATTGTGTAAAAATTCTCTGAATAAATTGACATTAAAAAAAAAACTATTAAGTTTTCGTACATTTGTTAAACACAGCGGGTGCTCAAGAATCGTTCCAAGCCAAATATAGCTTTCATGCTGCTCGTCGTTGTTGTTGCTTTTAGAAATATTTTATATTCAACGATTTGGCTTAACTCTAATACTCAAGCAAAAAAAAATTGTTTAATTTGTTGCAAAGACCGTCCAGGTTAGAGTATTTTTTTGTTTTTCTTATTGCATTCGTGTCTGGTGAAATTAGAAGAACTAACCGTACAACTCATTATTATTAGAACATTTAGTTGCAAAGTTGCAGGTGCCTCTTAAAATTATTTTCAATATGCGGTAGCGCACCTGCAGTAACCAACAGAAGAAAATATCCATTTTCGTTCTTCTACTGGTTGATTATCTCTGCATGTATTCCCTCGCTTTGTTGCTTTCTTTTGTTCTTTGCATTGTATCAATAACTGGCTTTGCCTTTATTTCTCAATTGTGCGGTTTTTATGATGAGTGTTTAAGTTAAGTTTCCATTGAATGACTTCCTTCCATTTCTGTTCAAGCACATCGCTTGTTATATTGGTGCGCATGCGAGCACGTGCCAAGCATACAAATTTACTCTGCCCTCGGCAGACAACAAGTGTTGATTGTTTTATGATTTATTAAGTATAATTTATTGCTTATTTTTATCTGCCGCTTATTAGTAAAACGAATTTCGGTTATTGACTAATAAAACAAAAATTAATAATTTCTTCGAAATATTCTTCAAAAAGGGAGTGCTAAGTTTGTAATGTTTAATTACGAAAAAATGTTATCGATAGCAATAATTGTCAGATTCGTTATTTAAAAGGGGATCGGTTACAATCTTCTCCAATAAATCGGTTCTTTTCGATGTTCTCTCTCTTTCATTGAGAACTCTCTCAGAAAATGCTTTTCACTTGGTATGTGTGAAGTAATTCGGGGACCCCTCACTGCAAATTATTGGTTGAGGGAGACCTTAGGTAGGGTAGGGTATAAGGTGCCCCTGTGTCCTTTCGGTAAGTAGGTTTGTTCCGTCCGTTTATTCCTATTAGGGTAAAGCGCGTTCTTTTTGTTCGTTTTTGACCATCTGTGAGGTGGAACTTAAAACCGCTTCGTATTTCCCGAACTAGAGAGCTGAGCAGCAACCACTGATTATCTTCAAGTGGTTCTTAAGAGTAATCCTAAATAGAATAAAGTCAGTAGAACGATATTCAGACAGACAGAGAAGATTCTTGCAGAGATCAAGAATTGCAGAATTATCAGATTAGTTGGTTAAGAGGGGATTGGGGTTTGATTGTATTCAGCTCCCTTCTTCTCGTTTGTCTTCTTAAAGAGCAACAAGGATTGAATCGCTTGGTATCACTCCAGCTAATTCCTTTCTTTATAAGAGACATCTTCTACTGATTCGCACCTTCAGCGCCGTTTCTTTCATTAAGAGTCTTATGAGTTGGCTTCTTTATCTTCTTTCTACTTCTATAAGAAGTCACAATTGCAGATCGCTTACTTTGAAGAAACCAAAGGGACGGGAACGGAACTACCACACGAAGAACTTAGAGAACTCTCTCAAGTTAATCCACATCACTTTATTAACAATTGCCTTTCTTCTTTTTAACTCAGGAAAGTTGGGTTAGTTTAGTTAGCAAAATGACTTAAATAGTTCCGTATTTGCCTCTCCACTCACTTTCTTGGTTAATATAATTTCTAAACCTAGATTAAGTAAACTTTTTCAAATGTTCTCAGTACAAAAACCTTTTGCTTTTTTTCCTTTCAGCTGTTACACGTTCCTCTGGTGGTAAATATGTGCCACGTGCCATTCTTTTGGACTTAGAGCCGGGCACTATGGAAGCGGTACGCTCTGGTCCCTATGGTCAATTGTTTCGACCAGATAATTTTGTGTTCGGACAATCAGGAGCCGGCAATAATTGGGCCAAAGGGCATTATACCGAAGGTGCTGAACTGGTGGATAATGTATTGGATGTAGTGCGCAAGGAATGCGAAAATTGTGATTGCCTGCAAGTAAGTTTTGAAGAGGATTATTTTTTTCTTTTGCATTAGCTTTGTGTATTAATTATTTATTTTCTTTCAGGGTTTCCAATTGACGCATTCTTTAGGTGGTGGCACTGGTTCTGGTATGGGCACCCTGTTAATTTCGAAAATACGTGAAGAATATCCTGATCGTATAATGAACACCTATTCGGTAGTACCTTCGCCCAAAGTCTCAGATACGGTGGTTGAGCCGTATAATGCCACTTTATCAATTCATCAACTGGTGGAGAATACGGATGAAACCTATTGTATTGATAATGAGGCTTTATATGATATTTGTTTCCGTACTCTTAAGGTTTCTAATCCCAGTTATGGAGACTTAAATCATTTGGTTTCTCTAACCATGTCCGGAGTAACTACATGTTTGCGTTTCCCTGGTCAGTTAAATGCCGATTTACGTAAATTGGCCGTTAACATGGTACCGTTTCCACGTTTACACTTTTTCATGCCCGGTTTTGCTCCGCTCACTTCTCGAGGCTCTCAACAATATCGAGCTCTAACCGTACCGGAATTAACTCAACAAATGTTTGACGCCAAGAATATGATGGCCGCCTGTGATCCGCGTCATGGTCGTTACCTTACGGTAGCGGCTGTATTTCGTGGTCGCATGTCGATGAAAGAGGTAGACGAACAAATGTTGGCCGTACAGAACAAGAACAGCTCATATTTCGTTGAATGGATACCGAATAATGTTAAGACTGCCGTGTGTGATATACCACCCAAGGGTTTGAAAATGTCATCCACTTTTATTGGCAACACCACAGCCATACAGGAACTGTTTAAACGCATTTCGGAACAATTCTCGGCTATGTTTAGACGTAAAGCGTTCTTGCATTGGTACACGGGCGAAGGTATGGACGAAATGGAATTCACTGAGGCTGAAAGCAATATGAACGATTTGGTTTCGGAATATCAGCAATATCAAGAAGCTACAGCTGATGATGAATTTGATCCTGAAGTACATCAAGAAGAAGTTGAAGGCGATTGTATTTAATTGGAGCAACAGCAGAATGATGCGGAGCATGCATTGGATTTGAGATTTTATCAAGAACAGAAGGATGGCTGCCGATTATGCTCAGGAATGGGAAGGAGAAATACGCCATCTTTTGCATAAACTAAAATGTCTACTTTAGTCTACTAGAGTATAAAATCTCATTCCTTAGTACTCCCACACACATACGCAGTCACATAAGAATCACGAGGACACTTAACAATAACATTACAAAATTTCACTTTTACTCACACTTTTATTAAAGTCCAAAATAACGAAATTATTTATAAAAAATAATAATAATAATAATAATAATAATAATAATAGATGACGATATTAAAGGATTCATTATTGCGATTTATGTAAAACATAAATGATTTATAATTATATTCGAAAGTAAATTTATGCGATTACTTTTAAGACGATTAACACGTTTTCACGCACATTTCACTACATTATCGAAACTTCCACTCATGCAAACACGATATATACATAACTCTCCAAGCATTCTCACAGCATTTCTTTGTCTCTATCTCTTTAAAGCTTTAATTCATTGCTCATTATGCCTTAGTTTCATTCATTCATTTAGTTCATCAAAGCATATTTTTTCATTTTCTTCAATTAAGATTGAGTCCTATCAAGTATTGTCTTCGAACCATATAAGGAAGAAAATTTGTACAGATTTGCATTTGCGTTAATGAAAAAAAAAAAAAAATTCCAATTACTAAGACTGACCCTAGACACACTGTGAGAGTTACTGTCTTTTCCCAAAATGCAATCAATCTATCTTCTCTAAAGCTTTTCGTTTAGTTTCCTCTTTCGCAAAACAGTAAATACAAAAAAAAAAAAAAAAAAAAAAAAAAAAAAAAAAGAAAAGAAATAAATGTTGCAATAAATATTTTAACTATCATCAGTCAGCTTTTATCCAAAGATTGCAAAGAATATTTTTATTTAATTTAAATTCAAAAATCAACTTTAACCACATATATAATTGCATTGATTGATTTATACCTTGTAAGGATCTTTAATTCGAATTTATGAATAATTAATGAAAACATCGAGAAGTTGCACAAAACAAATGTGTTTTTATTTTTTTTTTTTTTTTCTATTTCACTTAAAGTAAAAATTTTTAATAGAGCACGTAACCAAATTTACTTACATTTTAAGCAATTGTGTAATATTTTTCTTTTTATTTAGAAATTCTTATCGAAATAAAAATTTTGTTAAAAAATCAAAACAGAAATTATTTGAAATGATGATTATTTGCAATAAAAGATTAGCGCAAGCAAGAAAGAAATTACGGAAAATAACATTAGACTGCGTTTTTTTGCAAAAAAGAAATCCAAGGCACAAAATTTCTCACTTACTAAGCTAATGTCTGTTCTATTGGTAAAAAGGTTATATTTTTTGTTATGTGTGTCTGTAATTTTTCTTCTGGCCATTACTGTGCTATTCTACTCAAAGTTTTCACTAGCACAGACACCCTCATAGTACCTAGCGGAGACAACTACCATTAAAGTTTTGTTTTATGAAAAAAAAAAGAAAAAAACTAAGCATATATTTAGGCTAATCAAAAAAGTATCAAGAAAAAAACCACTCTAGTTGTTATACAAACTTTTTTAGGTTACTTATCTATCAAAGTGGCATAACTACCTCACTTCATTCCTCAAGTACGGAATACCATGAAAAATGTTGATGAAGTGTAATTCGCGTTCTGTACATTTCGCTAGCAACTCGCACATAGACGTAAGTATGGAAGGGCCTATGGTTTAATTTTTCTGGATGAGTTTTTTATCCCACAATTATGATTTCTCAGAGATAGGATGACATATAAGGTTACATTTAATCCGCTATTCGGGCAAATCGAAGAAACATTTACGTTTTAAAGTTATCAATACTACTTATAACAAACATGTGACAATCCTTGTAGGCGCTGCAAGTGAATAGAAAAAAGAAATTATAGTGTTCTACCCACCACTGAACGATAGCGTTACATACATCTTTTCACAACATTTGCAACATCCTGAATGAGATTTAAAGATGCTACAAGATATATACATTATCGCATATATCACTAACAAATTCTGAATCCTTCTAAGCAAATTTGTCTGCTCAACTGTTTGTCCATCCGTTTTTCTGTCCGTTTCTTTATTGGGCCGTAGCAAACATCCTCCTGGCCGCAAAGAAAGATACTGGCTTGGAAGTTGTTGCCTTTATGTCGATATTGGAAGTGAATCAAATGAATCAAAGGGCACGCCCACAAACACCTTTGTTTTCAAAAGCAAGAAACTGAACATTTTCCTCATTATTCATAACCGTCTGCAAATATCGTATAATTCTTGTATTTTAATATATATGTAAGGATAGCGAGTATAAAATATTCGGCTTCGGCTATAGATAAATATAATTTTCTTACTAATTTAGATTAGCTTGCATTGAAAACTTAAAAGATGCTTATACAATATGTGTTCATACTAAGTGACAGTGTATACCTAAGTAGGAATCCTATCTTTATGAAATGACAGCACTTTATAAAGATTTCCACTGCTTCAAGCGAAACTTGTTGGTTTCATTTTTTCTAATTTGACAATTCTCGAAATTGACACACGATAAGCTATAGCATTCCCAGTTTCAAGGGATATAACAAAGCACACCTCCAGGACGCTTAAAATTACCTTGTTAACTCTTTATTTGCACACCAAGCTATCGAAGAATTATGTTATAGTATATTTATCAGTCCATTTGTAACGCCCAGAAACACGTGTTGCAAACTTCATGTTATGTGCATATTATACAATATGCTGGTATATACATATATATACATTTATATGCTTATATTTATAATGATCAACGTAAAATTGTTAACTCTTGTGTCGTCCACTTCTCGCACACTGTTGCAAAAATTACGATAGAAGCCATTGTGTCTACTTTCAGAAATACAGTTTGTAGATAGAACTGATTCGTCCATAGCTATGTTGGGAATCGAGGAAGAATAAGAACTTGTAGCAAATATTCATTTGAAACTCGACATAAATATTGCTCCGAACCAGGGAACAGGACAATAAGCAATGATCCCGACTAACCTCTAAATATACTATTTCATTACCGAATTCATATTACAAATAAGCATGGACTGTTAACCTCTTCGATATCAATCAAATTCGGATCAGCTGATCTCGAATTAGATTTACCCACACTGCCTTTGAACGTAGCTTACAGTAAAACACTGCTAACTGAACTAGACATAAGTTACGGTCTGCATATACTTAAATTGTCCAATCTACTATACAGAACATACGAACTTAAAATCGTACAGAACATACGAAATTAAAATCGTTCTGTATTCAATTAAAAAGTTCAAGGAATGCTACCATTCGCTTAACCATTCGCGCTCCATCTTGGTGTGATAGACTTTGTTTGTGTGTATATGCATGGTTTTCGTTAATACGCAAATGCTTTGAAATTTTAATACTTTTGCGATTACATTGGTTTTGAAATTTTGGACGAACTTATTTTCGTTATGTCCTATAACACTTGCATTACAGGGTGTATTAAGTTAGTGCGGACATATGTAACATGCAGAAAGGCTTAAGATTGGCGGACCTTTCATTATAGCGATCAATTCAGAATCATAATCCGAGGTGATCTAAGTCTGTCTGTCTGTCTGTCTCTCTGCTCACGTTAATTTATTGTCAAGCTACAGGTCGCAATTTTTGAGATATTTTGATGTAATTTGGTACACTGACGTGTTTTGCTCTGAGGATGAACGCTATCAGAAATGGTGCGGATTGGTCCATTTCCTTGATAACTCCCCATTTGAAAATTGGAATTTTCCAAATTTCTGGACAAAAATGACTAAGTAATAGTCTTTTGCCATTCTAAATTGGTGTGAAAACTTTCCACCGGCTGGAGCAATATTTTGAATCCTCTCTCACGAAAACTGAAGTTCATACGACATAAGGACGTAATTTTCAATGCTTCATGACGAAAATTATATCATAATAGTAATGTAACAAAAAAAACTGTACCAACTTTGGACCATCTCGGCCTACTTCTTCAGTTCTACTTTAATAAGGATTATCACGAAAATTGATCGTTTGTAGAGTAGAAATTTTTTGATATGTGCTGATGAGAATTGACCCGTAATTGAAGTTTTTCATACAAAAATAAGAATTGTATTAGACAATGTGGTGTAGGGTATTTAATCCTCGGCATTGCCAGACTATAATGTTCTTACTTTTTCTAATAGCACAGCCTGTCAAGAATATAGTTTTCCAAACTTTCAAATCAATCGCAGGGAGAGCTTTTGGACACTGCTATTACTATTTTATCTACTACTAGCACTTCAAATATGAATCGCTTTTATCTCAAACCTCTAGTTTTGAACTTGGTGGTCACAATTTCTCAGAAATGAATGCAACAATTTTATTGAAATTTTCCTTACTTCTTGTAGACTAGAATTTGACGGAAATTTTGTATTTTTTTCTTGCTTTGGTAACAACTTGTTTTACAAGATAACAACCGGTGCAAATTTTACCGGGAATTATACGTTTTACCACAAAAGTGGACTTTTTTTAAAACGTTCTCGCACTATCTCGAGCTGCATTCACCCATCAAATATTTGAGTTTTCGATTTCAGGTAAAGCTATCAAGGCTGCAGTTTCTTTCATCGAAAACTATGTTGAATTTGAAATCGTTTTGAATGGAAATTTTATAAAACATTGTTTAAATATTTAAAAGTCGGCGTAAATTCTCTTACCACATTAACAAGTAAGAACATTATGGACGGGTAAGGCGGATCACTAAATACCCTACACCACATTGTCTGACACAATTATTATTTTTGTGGGAAATAACATGACGACATATTAAAACTTAGACTTTTCTGCAATACATAGGATTAATTTTCATGGAAATCCTTATTGGGCTAGGATCCAAGATGGTCCAAGTATCATACTGTTAGTTTTTTTTTTTGTGTTAAATTGTTATTATAATATAATTTTCAATGCTTCTCGTATGAACTTCAGTTTTCGTTATATGAGAGGGTGTTCAAAAATTACCACAGATGGTCCAAAGTCTTCATACCGATTTCGAATGCCGAAATACTACTACTTAGCCACTTTTGCCGACAAATTATCAATATTGCAATATTTTCCATATAATAGATTTAGAATAGAGCGTTATATGGGGATTTGTCGAAAAAATGGAACGATGCGAACCAATTTCAATGTCGTTCGTCCCTAGGTCAAAAATGTCACTTTCCCAAATTTCAACAAAATATCAAAAATAAAAAAGATACGGCCTGCAGCTTAAACACAAATTTACGTAGACAGCCATCAGACCGATCGATTTAAACTTAAGCTCTTGTACGTGTCACATACGTCCGTACTAACTTAATCTACCCTGTGCCACAAGTCACGTAGGGTATAAAAAGTACATTAAAAAAAATATGTTTTTCTTCTCCTATCGGGTATAAGCCGTTTTGCTTGTTTTATATTCGGTTAACCGTGTATTCGGTTTTTACCACTCATGCGTCACAATAATTCTCTTCTCTTAATAAGAAATACGCACACAAAGAAAAACCCCAGTCGTAGTTAGAAGTAAAGAGAAACAGCCGGAAAACGAAAAATGTAAACAAGTTTAGAACGTGTTGTGCCTTCTTTCTCTAAAAGTTCTGACGAATATTATGATGAAAACAAAAACGTGAACCGGTCAATACAAGCAAACGCATACTCATGCTTAAAAACACAATAGAATTTATGGAAACTAACTGAGGGGTAATATCCGAGGTAAGGTCATACAGATTGTTTAATATACGTCAGCGGCGGCACTTAGAATAGCGAAAAGACAGACAATCAAAGTAAGTGAAGTGAAAAAAACAAACACAAAACAAAATAAACGTTAAGTAAGCATCTATATGAGTTCATTGATTCTAAAGCGTGGAAAAGACACAAAAAAAAAACACAAAAACAACAATGACTTGTTGGTTTCATATTCAAGCGCTTAGAACACGTTCTTTAATAGTTTCTTAGAACACTTTGAAGCAAGTTCTTCATCCAAAGTAGTATAAAAGTTGTTTTTCTATTCTTTTTTTTTGTTGTTGTTATAAAGTTAAAGATTTTTTTAAGTGTTTTAATTACCTGACATATATGTGATGGTTATTGACTTTTCAGAGTAAGAAAATGAAATAAAAAAAAATATTTAAGAATTTTTTTTTTTGATTATATTGTTTTTTTTTTTTTTTGTCCAAATGATGAGTATCTTCACGAAAATAAAGCTTCTGCTTACTTGAAGGCAAAAAAAGAAGAAAAAAAAAGAAAGAAAACCTCAGACATTATCTAATAGATTCGTATCTGTTACAAAAAAAGAAAGAAAGAAACATTACAACAACAATAATAAAAAAAAAAAGTAAAATAAAAAACAAAAGAAGTGACTTGTATAATAATAATGTGCATACAAACACACACACACACACACACACCTATATATAAATAGACATAAACATATATACCCTAAACAAAGCAAAGTAAAAAGCGAGACAAAAACAAAACCACCTCATGTTTAGTGATTGTTATGTATGCACAAAGCGATTCAAAAGCAAAACCAACAACAACGACAACAACACAATATATTACTACTGGCTAACTTTAAATACACATGTGCATAAACATATGCATATATGCATACATCTATGCATACTTACAGCTATAGTAAATCGTATATATATGCTTTGTACACACGTACATGCATACATTGTATGGTTGAATGGTCGGACGATCAGTTGGACGGTTGGTTGTTTGGCTGGTTAGCTCTGCTGCTGTTTTGAAAAATGTAGGTCAGTACGATGAAGTGCAGATTTTACGTCTAAACATGCAAATATAATCACACATACACGTGTACACTCACATACAACTTAAAACATGTTAACTTAAATATACACAACAGCGACGACTTAGTTAAGACAAAAAAATAAATAATAAAAAGAAAAAAAAAAAGAAAAAGCGAAAATTATACAAAAACCACAAAAATAAACAACCAAAGACACATCACACACTGACTAATATTCAATCATTGCTTAGAGTTACATCTACAAGTGTGAGAATAAGTGTGGTTGATTTATATATGAATGTATGTATGTATGTATGTTATGTGTGTGTGTGTGTGTGCTTCTATACGCCTGTGCGAATGTGTTAAAAAAAAGAAGTTGAATGAACTTCTATAAAGAGAAAAAATGTTGTAATCGGAAGGACGTTCACTAAGAAAATCGAAAATAATAAAAAGAGGAAATAATCGCACAGTGTTTAAAAGAGAACAAATTATTTCTTAAAAATGTAGAAATTGTACAAATTACAAATAATCTTTAATGGGAAAAATTTCGATTTTTATTTGATTTAACTCATCGTGAACGTTAGGTGTTTTCTCTCAATCTTCCACGTCGAGTGCTTTCTCATCAAACGGTCTGGAGCACTCTGGAACAAACCATTCCTTATAAGCACATAAAAATGGAGTGGAACAGAACACCTATGATAAAGTTGATCTTATCCTGGCTCATCGGAAGGAGAACTTGTCTATTAAGTGACTTGTCTATCAACATCCTAAGACTTTTTTAACTTGTGAACCCGTTGCTACGTGAATGTTGGCATTTTATTTCCTAAAATTGTGGCCATGGCGTACTCGAGAGTATTGTGGCTGACTTGACCTACTGGAATGTCGAAGATGGCATTTTTTTTCCCTTCTACCAACATCGATAAACTTCTATCGTACGTCTTCCAAATTTTACACCCAACTCTCTCTAAACGTATGGATTTTCATGCTCCACACTTTTACAAAATTTACGACATACTCCGCTTATACATCAGCTCTAAATCGAGTAGCATGTCTATGAAGGCATCTTGGTTTCTAAGCCTACTTTCGTTGGCTGGGCTAAGAGCGTTTACAAGCCGTGCGCAAAGTGACAACCTGGAAAAGCTTTTTAGCACGTTAAAAATTCATAGCCATGCCATTAATTGTAAACGCTTGTAAAAGTCATTATTACTGTGCAGCTCCCCTCAGAAAACAGTCGAAGTTTTAAGTGTTCTTGTAAGTTCTTTTCTCCAATAATTTCTATTTGGCGATCAGGCTCCATTATTGCATTAATCGACCATTAAATGCCGTAAAGCATTGAGGTCAATACAGTCCGTTGTCCTTTGTTACGAGTAAACCTTACTTTTCATAAGAATCCTTAAAGGGGGGACGACGTGAGTTAGACTTAGTACAATTAATTTTCTTGTCCTATCACTCAACTGAATTCCTTATTTTTGTCATAAAATAGAAAAAATTATACCTTGTTGCCATCTAATGATGAGTTTTCAGTGAGGGCATTTACATGGGGGAGTGACTACAAGATAATTCCATCCTTTTTATGTTTTCCTTAACTATTTTGTTAGCTACCGAGTTAATATTTTTCTCCGATTTTACACTGGAGATATTAAAACCGGCCATTTCCTTCATATGCCGATTTCTAAAATGGGAGGTTATATAGAGATAAGTCATAAAACTGATCCACTGTAATACATTTTCATTACTATTCACCTTTATGCCGAAATACATCAATGTGACGAATCACATGAAAACATCTCGAATATTACGATTTGTAGGTTGAATAAAAAAATGCAAGAAACGGTATTAGACGGACAGACGGATATCATGTTTTCGATAGGTTTTTTCGATAAACGTGGATATAGTGTGTAGTATTTGTAGGAAATAAGAAAATCCTATAAATTGACTGGGCCTTCATTCATAAGGATTTTTAAAAATGCATAAATGCATTACAGAATCTTGGATTTTATCCAGCATATTTATTTTGCATGTGAGGCCCACTGTTTCTCACATTTTAATAGAATTTAAAGGATGTAAACACAAGTTTTTCAAAAAGAAACATTTTTTAAATCCAATTTTCCTTCAGATTATTCCCATAATTAACTGCAAAGAAATAAAGGGGTCGTTCGCATTCCCAATTGAATTAATTATTCAAAAAAAAAGAAAAACCTGCATACAATAATTGTTTTTAATTGTTTTTCATAATTCATCAAAATGCTTGCTGTCGCCCTAAAGAAGAGATATTTTAATGTTTGTTTTCACTTACATAATACGCTAATCTATATTTAAGTGATACTTAGCTTGATACTAAAGGCGAAAAAGTTGCAATTGCACATTAACTTGAAACGTTGTCAAAGTACCTCAATACAAATTGAAGGAAATACAAGTTTGTGAAGAGCATTTTATTGAAAAAGATTTGCTTTGAAATATGAGAACATTATTTAGAAGAGCGAAAAAGGATAAAAAAAAATAGGATTGAAAATGACGCGCCAGATCATCTTGCGCTCTCATCAACTTTGTGTGATTCATGTCGTAAGTCGCAGAATCTTAGTCAGTAATTTACTTCCAAGCTTTGCCCGGAAACGACAATATCATTATATGCGAACAACTGCGAACAAAACAAGTAAGAAAATCACATTCGGTCGTGACCGAATCTTTTATACCCTTTCACACTTATCCTATAACGACAAAAAAAGTGACAAAAGTAAATTTTCATGTTCTATAATATGGAGTAAGCGGAGCTGACTGTTTTGTATTTCCAAAATGAAAGTTTTTGTCATATGGGCGCATGGCCATGTAGGCGTTGTGTTGTTGTGTTGTTGTAAGCATGTTCTTGGAAAAGTTTAAGTCAATTCTAAATTCTTTGGCAAATTCGTAGACGATCGGCCAGGAAAATGTTTACAACAGACTTTATATAGACGCACGAATGGACAGGTGGACATACTTGAATCGATTCGCAGTTTGAAACTAATCAAAGACGTACACCGCGATCGTACTTTCGAGACAATCTTCAGTTTCTTTTGCTTCGATTATTATAATAACTACCCTTTGCATTCTGCATCTCAGTGCTCTGTAAAGTCCAATGTGCTTTTTCCTCCTATTCGGCGTTTAAATACATAACATCAGAGCCCTCTCATAGCACACGTTATTTTTAGATTTCAATGTTACAAACGACGAGCAGTTTTTCAATGTATTTAATTTAAACCTTGTCTTGCCAAGTGACGTCTTTGAATAACTTTTTAACCTTGAACGTAAATTACTGGGTTATTTCACATCACTTTTCTAAAGTTTTTCCTTCATCTTAATATAACAATTAACCTAAGAAAAAAATGTATGAACTTACAGTCAATTATGATATCAAAATTAAACCTTTTCATAAAATTTTTAGTAACGTAACACCAGGTCACACAGTGAGAAAGCAATCTCGTATCTTGGACATAAGGGAGACAATCGAGAACCAAATTTGGGAGGAACTGTGCATATCATATTACAACAGTAACCGCACTATCGCGCTGCATAATCTCTTTAAGAGTTACGAACTTTGTCAAGGCTTATGTAGAACTTATATCAAGAAATACATTCTTTCTTATCTTTTAAAGATCGTTTTGATAAAATCGGAATCAAAAAATATGCCAGATATTAGAGAATAAAGAATAAAGAAATTTAAGCTATAAATAAAAGCAATAACATTTCAATTGACCCCAAGATTTTCTTAAGTGATCGAGAGTCACATTGTTTGTACGATTTGTTATAAAAAGAAATATAAGGTAAGAGTAGGGTTAAGGATCAAAGGCTTATAAGCAGAAAAGGCATTATTTGTTTATATTTGTATTACCGAAATCAAAGTGCAAACACCATGCAAAGAAGAAGCAAGTACGAAAGAGGTATCGGAATCGATTATTTCAAAAATTTATCGTAGTTAACATCGGTTAAGAGAGCTATGCTGTAAGCAAAGTGAACTTCTTTCCCCCCAAAATTCGACTTTATGAAGAATATTGCCATCATCGAAAGGGGTACTATCAATTCATAGATTCTCCCCTATTTTAATGTCTACTTTATCCTGCTGAGTGGCCGAGTAAGCCAAGGATCTCAACTAACAACACTTTGGTGATGGGTTTAGATTTCAAGTGCCGTAGAGTGCTTTAATACTTTAGTCTTAGCATTTATTTCTCTGCCTAAATTATTAATAATAATATTGTCTACTTTGTTTAGAGAATGATATGTGTTCTATATATATGTAGAATGATTTGTCAGAACCCTCAAAATTCACTTCAGTTTCCGTGACGGCTTCAGAAATTTATCCAAATTTTTTTGTTAGAACACCCTTTACGGTTTGCGAACAGATAACACCTGCTGGAAAGGCTGCAAATACAAATTCAGCTCAAGTAGTCTTGTGATGCTGGACAATGCCTTTTGATGGTGTGTTCTTGTTTTGCTGTGGACCAATGCCCTATCAACGTAAAATAGCGAACACCTCCCCTTGTTAGCTTTGGATTGTCGGCCAGCTCTTACAACTTCACTTATATAAATTTGATATTTGCTTGTGGAACCAAGCCTTTTACGCGTTCACTGTGGTGAACAATGTCCTTATGATCTCCTTTAAAATCAGAAAATCACTAAAAGCTTATTGCTTTTGACTGATAACAGATTCCGGAATAAGATTTCACCAACCTATGCTAAGCATAAATGATATTTTTTCGGGTTTGTTCGTTATTGTGAAAATAAGAGAAACGGCGTCACTTAAAGGACTGTAACTTGTAAGCGAATGATTGAAGTGACATGGAGTTTTTACAGACATCGTTCAAATGCTGACATATCCTAAAAATAATGTGGATTTTTTCTTAATGCTCACATTTATATATGCTACACGCCAATGTGTTTTTCTTTTAGTCTAACGAGTATTCGAATTTGCGAAAACATATCAGAAACTTGGAAAGAATTAATGCCTATACCGAAATGCCGAAAAGAAGTAACGATTGTTCATCGTTTTCAATTTTCCCCTTTTAGCCATTACACATGATGGAAATCCAGGCGTCCCGGTGTTCGATTCTGTCTTACGTAAAACTAACGATTAGCAACTTAAGACGATACTGGAGCATGCAAGCCTTGCCACCAAACAAAAAAGCCAAAGAATCGCAATTTCAGATGATTTCAGTGCATTGAACATTCAGCGCTTTTGGATCTTGGATAAAAATAATAAGCAATAGAATGGTTCATTTAAAATTGCTTCCAAAATCTTGGTAACACAATCTATAATATGTTTTTTAAAATCGATTGATTTGAAAAGCAAAAATTCACACTGTTTTTCCACCCAACACTAACTAACAACAACAGGCAGTCTCAACCACACATCAAACAAATAATGTAACGAAGGTGTTAAAAAAAGTCATAACCAAGTTGTGGCGGCGCTAAAATTAAAATTCTTTTGAAAACACTTAAACAACTTTAGAATATGACTAAGAAGCATATCAAAAAGAAAAAAAAAAAAAACTGCAAACTAATACTGTAAAGAAAAATTCTCGAAAAATATATTCACATGATATCTAGAAAAGAAAACAAAAAGAAAATGAGAACGAAAAGTTAACAATAATTCGAGTAATAATAATAAAACCTGTTTAACCGCAAGAGACCAATGAACGATATGTGTTTTAACATTAAGTAGCAAAAAAGAGGAAAAAACAAATAAAAAAAAAAATAGAATTACATGGAAATGTATTTAACGGATGCCGGTAGATTTATTGTCAAGACAAATGTGGAACAGTAAACGGTCAGTCACATCACACAAAATACAAAACTAGAAATTATTTAATTAGAATTTATATGAAAACGACTTATGCGTATTACATACGAATACGCTTAAAAGGGATTAAAAATTAAAAAAGATATATATATATATATGTATATATATATATACGTATTCATAGATTTCCTTAAACGGATAACGAAACAGTAAAAAATACTAAAAATTGTATATGTACGTGTGGACCAATGCAGTTTGGAAAAGGTTAATAGTTCAAAAACCCAAAAAAAAAAAAGTTGAAATTTTATGACTTCTTAGTATCGTCCACAACCGGTCGAAAAGAACTTTAATGTGTGTTCACGTTACGGCTTTTCAAAGTTATACATAACGGTTTATATATGACCCTGAGCATAAAAAATTTTAAGTTTGACAGAAACATAAGGTATTTCCGAAGAATTCTCCAGAATAAAAATACGTTCAAGATTTGTTATGCTTTTCACTATCTAAGTGCGTGTCATTGATATTTTCGTGAAGTAACGTCTCACTCAGCTTAGATTAGATTGCATAAAATTTGCATTAGTTTCATATTCTTTTGTCGATACCGCCACAGTCTACATCTATAGCGTCGCTTTTAAATGCTAACCGTTTTGCATCAATTAAGCAGGCAATGTTTTCCAATTTACGTAATTTTGCAGGAAAACCGATTTCAGAGAAATTTCTGGTGAAGTGATTCTTGACTGCAAGAGACGCATTTCATGTACGGTATATGTACACATTATCGAAAGCATGCATTTTACACAAGTGGGTACAAATTTTATGAAAACTGAAGAAAGAAGAGCACGTTCAGCTTGTAGCAAACATCAATAATCACTCCGCACTTATAGTAGGTATACAAATGTATGTTAATGGTGATTATGCGAGCAAGCAAGGAAACCGGCACGGGTTTGCAATTTCTAGGTAAAGCAGTGAATTTTTAGGCCTCAGTCCTAACAATGGATTATTGCATAAGGACAGAATTATTTTATATATTCTCCCCCAAGCAACTCCCGCGTAATTTGTCGCTGCACTACTTTTGTTTTTCAAACTCAAAGCTTGATGTCAAGCGCTTCTTGAAAACCTAAGCTTATACGGTTTAGAGATTTTGGCGAGAGAGATCGAAATAAAAAATACTTTCATAATAGATCTGCATATGTTGTACACTGGCAGCCAATTCCTAAACTCAGTTAAGCTGCTCCCAATTTTTTCTTATCAAAGGTTTACGAACATCTGGATTAGTTAGCATTATATGTAATACCTTCCCTGTTGATTAATTCAATGCTTTCCTTTGGAATTGTTGAGAGCAATCGCCTTAACTTTCATTACTGAAGATTAGGTGCTATTATGATGCGCGCGTTTTCCGATAGCCCGTCAACAACCAGAGCTAAGCACATTCTTCGTGACCCTCGCCATAAGTTGTAGAGCTTCCAGCCGCTTCGACCAAGTCTTCCTTGCAAAGGTTTTGAAGCTGCTTAACAATTCTGCAATAAATTTATATGTATCCGCATACGTAGACGCATTGGCAAAGGAATGCGACTAACAACTCAATGGTCGCGCTTTCAAATCTCAAGTGCCGTAGAGTTTTCAATACGGACCATATGATCGAAGTTATCCGGCAGCCTTTAAATCGAAACAATTGAAAATTTATTTACAAAATATGTAGACAATAAATAAATGGACAAATAAATGTATTTAGATAAATAAACACGCAATTCGGCCGCATTTAAAGAATAGTTGAATAAATCTTCAGCTAAACATTAGGACTAAATGAAAAGATCACAATCCATGTGTAAACAAAGAAGTAAAAAAAAGGGATCTAGTAAAGAGACACATTCGCAGCTAGTACAAATACAGGCCAGGAATGAATCACTAAACCGATGCAAACATGCAACAGCTTAGCGGTCGACCAAAGTGAACATAAAATTATTTTGTTTGCGAATCATATAAAGCTTTAGAGATTAGAAGTTAATTTATACATGGCAGGTGTAGGCAAGGTACGCATATTAGATTATAGACCTCATTCAGATTTTTGTAGAGGACCCTGAACGGATTGAAAAGCTCGTAATTATATTCTTAGTGATTAAGTTTACGACAATAAAATTTGTGGAAAAATGGTTAGGAACCTTTAAGTTAATCCCCTCTAATGAGACTGGGTAGTCGATTGTAACATGTATTAGCTTAATATGCTCATGTATAACCCTTCTAGTCGATGTGGATATTCAAGGTCTCCGGACCGCCGACTTAGCTTTGAACTGCTTTTTCGGTGATCTTCAACATTTAATTACCAAGAGATTTATCGAGTGAATACAAAGCTAATAATTGCAGGTTAGACTCGAATTGATTCACAATCTATTTCTTAATATTTTGTAAAATTTATAGTTTTTCTAACTTTTTACTTACCTTTTTGAGTACTGTTGACGAAATACGTGCACCTTCGAGGCGGCGCTGTGATCAGAAATTACTACAAAACTACAAACTGCTACAAAACTACAAAAAATTTAAACAACTTATCGAAAGTTTTGTGAACGAGATGCGTATTTATAGAGTTGGTAGTCAAAAAACAGCTTCGATTTTGTTTAGAAAATAAAATTTTAAATTTTAGTCTCGCCATAAATTAAATGTGTAACGCTAATGCTCGAGTGAAGCCGAGTTTGTAATGTTCATTGTTTTGCAGCTTTTTTTTTAATTTAAGTGAAATAGTATTTTTCCTCTTTTCACTTCTTCCAAATAAACTAAGATCGTTTGCCAAAATTATCTTTTCCATTGAAAGTTTCTTCAGAGCACTTTCTGGATAGTTGGCAGCTGGGAAATATCCACCTTTTATTGTACTGGCTTATATATTTGTCTGTCCGTCTATCCGTCTGATTTTCTTGCAAGTAACCTATAAATCGCGACTTTCGATGTGTTTCGATGAAACGGCTTATTTTTGTCTGAGAATCGAAGCTATTGAAAATGGTTCGGATCAGTCCACTTTTTCCACTTCTCCATATATGAACATTTAGAATTGAGCGATAAAAATCACTTAGTAGAAGTATTTCGATATTCTAATTTGGTGTGAAAACCTTTAGATCAGATGGGACACTTTTTTGAACCCCTTGCGATATCACAATTTCTGCGGAAACCTTTTTTTCTTGATGACAATTAATGCGTAAAAATAATTTGACACAGAAATTAACATTACGATTTTTGACCACATAAGTCAGTTTTTCGGACCCCAAGGATTCTGATCAAAAAGCAGCTCTTATGCGCCAAAAGGACGAATTTTTAATAGTTTATGATGAATCTTGGTCCTTAGGCATTTACGTAAAAATAATGTATAATTTTCGTCTGTCACTAAGGAAACCACTGAATAACCGACTGTGTTAGATGGATCGATACAGGGTTTCTAAAGGCTGGCCTTACCCAACTCGATCATTGTTGCTTGCTGTGAAGTGTGGCCCACTAAAGTGCTTTTACTTCTTTTTATCAAATTTAGCATACCAGTGGTCAGCGGTAATGTGTATTTTCAGCACACCCGATTTGTAAATCTAAGAGAAAGAAAGAGAGTGTGAGAGAGAGAGAGAGAGCGCCCGCAAGAGAGAGGGGGAGAGGAATCTAGAAAAGAGGAAAATGAAGTAATAAAAAATTTGTTTCAGAGTTTAATTTTGTAGGAGATTGGTAGTCTGGACCCTAATATTTTAAGCAACAATGAAGTGATCCGCATATTTGTAGATAAAGAGAAAAAATGCGGTTGATTCGTGTTTGTTAGAAAAGCAGAGCAGTGTGATCCGTCCTGCTTTGACGGTAGTCGCTTTACTATACCTTAACACGTTATAATACGATGCATTATAGCAGAGCAACTATTGTTGGTGCCATTCATCATTTCTAAATTATTGTGAAAGGCTTGAAATCTTCATAGGTATGGAGTACAGGTTAGTATGATAGACAGATAAATTGCTCTGTCTCAAGTCTCTGCGGCGTGCAACATATTCTTGCATTTGTGTAATCACAATACGAACAAGCCTTTTCGCACATTGGGAAATAAGAAGCAATTTATCTGCAACCTTTTCAAAGGTCTAAGACGCCATATAGTGTATCCGTTAGTCTTAGGTGGGGGCTGGCTTTATTTTTCATTGTCTAGCAAACTTAGAGAAGATATAAAGAGATTTCAAACAGCGATACGAACAGAGTGGAAACAAGCGTCAGGTACAAGGAGTACTCTTGAATAAACCGCAATTCCAGATGTGACGCGCAATAAGTGTACATATTGAGATCAAACTTTTGTGGAGGAATGGGCTCAGAATAACGAGAGATCGGATGATTTAGGTAATGAAAACACAAAATGTACTTGAGTCTGTCGTTTATCTTGGATCAAAGTGACAGGCCAAGGCAACTAATATAACTGCTCGCACTTTAGCGAGAATCAAACATATATTCAAAGTAGTGACCCAAATATGTATAACATAATAACATATAATAAATAATATATAAAATATATTTTAAACAATATAATAGTAATAAAATATGTAATATATATATAACGCAGCATATAATATATATCATATAATATATAAAATATAAGGTCATTCATTTTGTGGTTCCAAAAGTAAGCGTATATAAAACACCCTTCTGATTGAGATTTAATTCAACATTTTTTTCAATACAATGTTGAGACTTCGCTATTATTTGTGGAATACAATACACACACACACTTGCGCAGCGTGCAGAGGTAGTTAAAACTCACTATTAAAACAACGCACCTATGGTTACTTTATCGTAATTGTGTAAACAACAAAGAACATACGTTGTTCCTAAAGGACTTTTATTCGACCAAAGTACTTTTTTGGGCTGAAAATGTCACTTTCGAACAAGAAAATTACATTGCACTTACCATCAACGGAAAATGGCCGATCTTTTGCATCAAAAACTAGATGACTCCGACTTGGGCGATCTGTGGTTTCAAGAAAATGTAGCAGTATGCCGTATATCTGTGACACAATCATCTTTTTAAGAGGAAAGTTCAATGTCCGCGTAATCCCCAAAAATTCCAATGTGATCTTGCTACCAAGATCAGACTATATAACACCATTGGACTTTTTTCTTTGTGGATATGTTAAATCATTGATTTACAGCAATAAACCAGACACCGTCAATTAACTTATCGTGTTGTTGGGAAAGGAAGGGCAGATTTATGTGGAAAAGTGGCTAAAAATCGGCGTCCCAAAATTACATTTTTACAGAAGTTGACAGGCGCCCATTTACATGAAATCATTTTAAAATAAAAATAACATGAACCGATATCTAAAATAAAGGAAAATTCATACTGACATATTTTATTCTTTAGTTTCTACTACAAATTGAAAGAAAACAGTTATTTGATGGACGACATTAGGTGATTGCATGTATTTTGATCGCTTTCTTACTGGAAAAAGGCATCTATTGAAAACAATTGATACAACATCTACTTGACTTTCCATCATTGTCAACAACTTTTTCCCACCTTTCGTTACACAAGAGGATGACTTTGCACCTGTTAACTGCTATTGCTAGTTTTTTTTTTTTTGCAACAACACATCGCACAATTGACATCGGTGGGCGTCTGCAGTAGCAGTTTTGGCAGCATGTAATACACTACGTCTTGCTGATCCCACTTTATGCAAAGCAAAACTTTATGACTATGAATATACCGCTTCGTATCGATATGGATGGCTCTCCTGGGTTAACCCATAACATTCCGCCACAGAAAGATCATCTCGTTTTGCTTGGACAGCGATGAAACCGCGATGTTGAAATGGTACTTTCAGTCAATTCGTATGGTAGCCTTTTTCCCTCTTTTTGGACCTTTCCCATAGTAACGAGACGTCTAGGAATAGTTGATTCGTCAACTGCTAAGCTGTTCAAAAATTCTTGGCGAGTTTGAGCTGGTGTTTCGTCCAATAATTCTTGCAATTCATTGTCTTCGACATTTTTTGGTCCTTCAGGGCGTTCTTTGTCAAATTCAGGCCAATATCACCATTTATAAAATGTTGAAACTAAAGCCGGTGATTAGGATATGACGAAGCAGCATTAGGATAAGCTTCCAATAAGTGCGGCTTTAGCAACTAATAGCTTCAAATCAAACAACAAAAGTAATGAATGCCGAAAATGTAATTTTGAGTGTAGCATGCTTAGCGCCTGCCTGCACTTGATAACTCGGTAATGAAAACTGTTATTTTATGTAGGGAAAGGTCAAAGCCGTTGATGCTTTGCATTACTTTATCATTTTCATCAATAGATGTCGTTGATCAACATACATGATATAATATATAAAATATAACATATAAGTAACATATAATATATAATATGTAATGCACAATATATATGATATAATATATA
Source organism: Glossina pallidipes (assembly GCA_000688715.1). NCBI lineage: Eukaryota > Metazoa > Arthropoda > Insecta > Diptera > Glossinidae > Glossina > Glossina pallidipes. The sequence continues at coordinate 893,322 of KK499832.1, forward strand.
ATATATAGTGTACAGGAACTCCTTTGTTGTGAACATATACGAGGGAGTATTTAACTGCGTAGTCATTACTTCACTAAATCCTACGTTTCTTGGAACTTTTTACTTAAACATCTCTGTCTGAAATATGCAGCAATTGTATGTTTCCAACCAAAGAAAAACCGCAACAACAATAAAACAACAATTCAAACAAAGTGGTACGATATCTGCCTTTAAACGTAAGTTGTAGATCTTGTAGATTAAATTACTTTATAAATCACTAAGCGACTTAAAAAAAACTTCCCGCATTCATCTTAATTGTAATTTTCTATCAATTAACCTGAATGCATCGAAAAGAAGATGAAACTAAAGTTTAGCAAAATATTCCAGAGGAAAAAAGAAGGAGAGCAAATGAAAAATAAATAAACTAATTTAAGTTCATAAACAGGCCATAAAATACTGCAACAAAGTAATAGTTTGTAATGTACATGCATCCATACAATACAATAACAGAAACAGATGTAAAAATTTACAAAAAAATTGTTAGTGGCTGTAATAGAAGCAGTCATTCAACTGTACTGTAAGGAAAGCAATAGCGAAGCAAAGCAAAAGTAGCAGCAACAAGTAGGTAAGCAAGTAAGTAAGCAAGCAATAACAAACAATTGACCCAGTTTTTAAGACGACAACAAACGAACGAAGCCAACGTGCTCTGTGAATACTCGCAACAAATAATCTTAAGCCAAGTCGAGCTCTGAAACCAACGCCAAATTAACAAACTAAGCAAGCAATACGATGAGTGAGTAAAATAAGCGAGAGTTAAATGAAATGTGCACAAATGCATATGATTTCGTTTTTATTCTCCCGTTCCATACTAGCACTAAACTCAACCATGCAAACCGACAATCATTCATTCATCCATCCTACCATCTATCCATCTGTCCGTCCATCCATCCATCCATCTATCCAGTCATCCATTTACATGCATCCATTCATTTAAAGCAAACACTAAGCCATCGATCTAACCAACTAAAGTCAACTAACAACCAACCAACCAACCAAGAAGCAATTGACTTGATTTGCACTACAGACATAAGCTTTTCGGTGTATATTGATAATGTTCAAATGCAGAATATCAGCAACAGCGACAACTGAAATCGAAAACCAACTTCATAAAAAACCTAAAAAAAAAATTGTAGAAAAATTGTAAAAATCTTTTTTTTACCTCCGCATATTATTTTACTCGACTACCAAGTCATCTAGAAAAAATAGCGGTAAAAAAACGAGTCTTTTTTCACTTAAGAAAAATTTCGTGGCAAAAAAGTCAAAAACCGAAAATTGCTTGAAAACGCCTTTTTAACACCCTTCCTAGGAATTTTTACGATTTTCTATAGATAAAGATCAAGTAACTTATGCAAATAACTCTTTCTTAAGAGTCGGTTTTCAAAATATACATTATGGTCTCTTCTTTTCGTGTCTGTCACCTTAGCTTGCTTTAGCTTCTTTTACCTTGAGTCGTTTTGGTTCTTCTTCTGTCTTGGCACCATTGGTCTTGCCTCTCTTAATGTCTTCTTTTCGTCTACTTTTGTCCTCTTCTCTCTCTCTCTCTCTCACACACACACACACACACACACACAAACAAACGCACTCTCTCTCTCTCTCACACTCTCTCTCTCTCTCTCTCTCTCTCTCTCTCTCTCTTCGATAAGTGTCGTCTTCCTTTGCACATTTTCCTCTCGTCTTGTTTTGTCTTGCCCCGTCTAATCTACTTTCGACGTTTCTCGTCGAATCCTCCTGTCTTGTTTCGTCCCTTCTTGGTTCATATCTTCTTACAGTCCATTGTCTCGTCATTTTTAATCCCGAACTGTCTCATTTTTACCCACTTCCCTTTCGTATTGCACCCCCGCGACAACTGTGGTCCTTTGCCTTGTCTTGTCTCGTCCCATATTGTGTGGTCTAGTCTTGTCTCACCTCGTCGTGTCTAATCTCATCTTGTCTAATCTCATCTTATCTCGTTTAGTCTTGTCTCGTCTCTCCTTGTCTCGTCTCGCCTTGTCTTGTCTCGCCTTGTCTCGTCTTGCTTTGTCTCGTCCCGTGTTAGCCCGTCTCGACTCGTCTCGTACCGCCTTGTAGCGTTTTCGTTCGTGTCGTCTCACTACATCTCCAATATTCTCACTGACTCATGTCTCCTTTTGCTTACTCTTGTCTTGTCTCGCCTATCCCCATCTAGTCTTGTTTCGGCTTTTCTTGTATCGTATGTTTTCATATTCTTGCTCCATCTATCTCCTCCTGTCTCGCCTGATTTAGTCACCTCTCCTCTTGCGACTCCCATTTTCCCCTGATTCCGCCTTCTCCACTTGCCCGCTGCTCTTGTATCCCGCCGACTCGTATCTTGTGTTATCTTCGTCCCCTTACTTTCGTTTTCGCTGTTACGCTTTACCAAGTATCACCGCTTTTCCGTCTTTTTGTCTCTCGTTTCGCTTTGTTTTCTTCTTACCATCTCGGTTTGTTCAGCGTTATCTTGTTTTCTCTTTGCTTCTATTTTTTGTTATATCTTTCTTTTTTTTTCTTTTTGTTTCCTCTCTCTCATGTTTTTTTCTTTTTTCTCCCACTTCTTCTTCATTTATAAAGAAAGCAGGTTTACAACTCTTATGAAGCTTTCAAATACCATGTGCCCTATTCTTTATTCCTCATTTTTGCTTATCCCTAAGCGTACTGTCAAGCTAATAAGACCACAAGTTTCTTTTGGAACTTTTCTTACACCTTAGACATAATCTGATAATACAATCTGATGAACAAAAATATAAGAGATTTATATTGACGGAATGGTGCTAATTAAAATACATATATAAATTAAATTTTAAATCATTCCTAACGAGAACAAATACAATAAAGTATTAACAATGAAAAGAATAATCCAGTTGGCCAATTCGTCAGAGGCAATTTTTTCTCAAAATCGTTTAGTAGCAAGCAATTAGTCAGTCTTTCAAACTAACGTTGCGGGCCTCGTCCCGAACTAATTATTGTTTGAGCGAACTCTCAGCTATGTCTAATGCATATTTAATTTTCGGCCAAGGGATTTTGCAACAAACCAATACATTTCATCAGTTTGGCTCGAACAACGTAGAGTATATTCGCTTCTTGGATATATATGTTGTGCTGGCGAATGTATAAATATTCGCACAAGTGCGAATAGTTTTCGATTTTCTTGATTTTTTTTTTCTTGTCGGTACTTACCGTTTACTGCACAACAAACGGTAGAGCATTAACAAGTTATAGTAAAACGATCTTCTTCTTCTATTATTTCTTAAGCTTCTGCTTATTGGCCAGTTAGTTCGTTGACTGCTTGAGGCTCAAGCATGTCTCTCATGTCAACGACATGTTGTTCTATTTGGTTGTTGATTTTATTTTTTGGTGCTTTCGGTTTCTACTGCGGTTATTGTTATTAGTATGTCTGCCTGTCAGTGGCTGCCAGATGGAAGTTGGTGCCTTTAGAGTAACTGACACAACTACAATTACAATAAGCAAGAAGAGTTTACGTGAAACAATGTACTAGATATGCATTTAAAATAAAATAAAAAAAAAAAACAAAAACAAAAAAAAGAATAAATTTAGTAAAACTCTCGATTTCAGTTAACAGAGGTTATAGAACTTGATGCGGAGATCCGATATGTTTTCTGCTTGCTATCTAACCATCTATCTAAGTGTCTGTCTGTATCATTGTTTATCATTTCGTTTTGTTTTTTTGCAGTTCTTTATGTCTGTGCGGAAAGAAAATGTATGCAAGTAAATAATGTTATGCTACGTTTGCTTTGTTATTCCAACTTTTTCTAAAGTATTCTGCACTGAGGCGGTTCATGGAATTAAACAAAAAAAAAAAAAATTCCTTTCGCATATATTAAATTATTTTAGAAAAATCTCTTTTTTGACCAAACTTTTGATTTTTTTGTTGGAAGCGAAAAAAACAAAACACAAAAAATCTATCACCAGCAATTGCCGGTGTTACTGTTGCACTGTATGTTGTTGATGTCATTAAATGTATGTCAACAAAAAATTAACGCGCAAATAAATCAGTTTCTCACCCTCGAATGAGATGATTCGTGCTTACACTATGACTGACTGTCTGAGTGACTTATGCTGTAAAAGAAAAAAGGAAAAAAACTAAACAGAAGCATTCATCTACCGAGAATATGATGATGTGAAAATGAAAATAGATTCTTCTTTTTTCGGTTTTGTTGTTTTCGTTTTTTTTTTTTGTTTTTTTTTTTTTTGTTTTTTAATTATATTTTCGTTTTTGCATTTCTTAAGCCTGAGATTGATGCCACAAATTGGTTCACATGTCTTTTGATGTAATGTTGTATGGAATGATATGAGTTTCGTGTTTCATTTACAAACTTCATAAAATATATAAAATGCAACAACAAAAACAATTGAGTCCACCGTCATTAATGTAGAGAGGAACATTAAGAAAACCGAAAGTGAATTTTATTTAGACTTTATTTCTTTCTTAATTTTAACGCTTAAGCAACATACAAAGCGATGTTCGAAAACCCAATACACGGGGTGTGCGAGTTGATTAAGTCATATAGCTAAGTGCATGTGTGCATGCAAGTGCATGTTAACGCACATACAATTGCATATTATATGCTACATGCAATGCTTTATTGATTGCTGAAATTCTTACCAACATTATGCTGTTAGTCATCTTTTCGGTTTATCAACACACTAAGAGTTTAGTGTGCCGGTGCAGGCAACCAAAATGAATACGATGCTAATGTTTCGTTAATTAACTGCAAATTACATTTATAAATACAATAATGTATGGGCTTTGCCATTAATATTTAATATGTGCACCTATGCAATGACATATTTTTGCAAAATTTTTACATTTTTATACTTTACAACAGCAAACTATGCATAGGCCTCAGACATTTGTTCTCAAACAAAAAAGGCAAAAAAGTTAGGTTAGTCCCATCTACTTATCGATCCTTTGATTGTCTGTTCTGTGGATTTACAAGAAGGCAGAGTTAACAGACGGCTTTAGGCAAAAGCTCTTTATTACTGAGACTATATCCAAGATACGTAAGCTTTCTTCTGGTTTTTTGTGTGATAAGATCATAAAAGATACGTGAGCTTTCTTCTGGTTTTTTGTGTGATAAGACCATAAAAGATACGTCATCAAAGAGCAAGGCTTATACGATCTCATGCCGATTCGAGCTTGTCCTTATCTTAAAATTGCTTTCGCATTGAGTTATTTGCTATCCAGCCTTTAAATTGCCGCACACTGCTGCAGGCAGTGTTCAAGCCCAATATGTATATCAAACACTATTCTTTCCAATTCATCTGAATAGGAATGTATGTTGTCATCATTAGATTGCAAGCAAGTTCGCCCTTTTCCCTTCAGTGTTCTATTATATTATTTTATATTCTCTCTTAACATTTTGTAGCCATGACATCTTCATCTTTAACAACCAGCTGAAACGCATCAGTTCTATTTGACGAAAAGCTTAGGGGGGCTTGCAGCGTTCTATGCACCGTTACATAGAATAATAATCCTATTTTTTGATTCTATCAAAACAGATGTTCCACATGAGCAACGTTCGATTTTGTTCTTTTTACTCATAGTTCCCCGGTCGTATGGGTCTTAGTACACTTCATGACCCCCATCACATATATATTTATAATTCTCTAAAGTTTATTGACTATTACTAAACTGATTTATTGTCCAGATAACTGGACCACGTTTTCAAGAGTTTCAGTCGTATAGACGTAAGGTGTGTGCTGATACTGACCCGAAATATCGTCAACACCGTTTTCGGAATTTGAATCGCGTATGCCAAGTCAATTTATTTCACCGATCTTTCGAATAAGCTATCAATTTTTAGAGTTTGATGGACTAAAAAAAGTCGGACATAAACCTCTTTTAACCATTGCATTAAGTCGTTAAAAGATTGAGAAAGTACTTTCTAAAACCTCCTACCACATTACAGCGTTCAGCACTACACCGTACGTTCATCAGTATAAAATTTATGGTCATTGATTAAAAAAAAAATGCTGCGATAAGAATTAATTGCTGTTACCTACTCAGGAGAAAAAGACGAAATCGTATTTGGTCCCTTATGTGTGGAAGCAATAGCGTCTTTGTAGAGGGCTACATCAAATTTCCTAATTTTTATACCCATCACCATAAGATGAGGGGTATAAAAATATTTATACCCATCACCGCAAGATGAGGGGTATAAAAATTTTGTCAGAACGTTTGAAACGCCCAAAAGGCGGCTTCAGAGACTCCACAAAATATGTATATCCGAGGATATCCGTCTGGCTGTCTGTCCGTCTGCGTAAAGTCTGTGGTAAACATTCCCCTGACCTGAAGCATTGTAAGTTCATGCACGCAGATTGGTATTAAAAATGGGCTAAATCAGTCAAAGGGCACACCTACAGTACTAGGCAAAGTGAGGATGCTTCTATTTTTCGAAAGGAATAAAAAACTGGTTTGTTGCTCATTATTAATAAACTATAGTAGATAAGTCTGCAAAAATTTGAACGTACATTCCATGGCCGACGCTGTAATACGTTTTGGAAACAGCAAAAAGTCGACCAGACCTCGTTCCATTTATTTTTCTATATCTTTATAGTGCACAGAAGAAAACTTCACAAAACGGATTAAGGATATAAATTCTTGGCTAGTTTCAAATTCGGAATGCATCTGAGCATGTCCGTCCGTTCATTTGTCCATGTGTATGTTTGCAACAGTTTTCTCTCGTTCGCAAAAATTAAGACATCGCTTACAAACTTGCAGAAGAATTTGAAAATGACCTAAACTTTTCAAATAATACGCCTACAACACGCCCATACGTCTATGTAACAAAACTTTGAGCAACTATGCTTTCCCTGTTTATTGTTTGTTATTCATGCACCAAGAAAAGTTTTCCATTTCTATTCTAAAAATAGAAAATTCAGCCGCGCCCAACCAATGTTATAAGGTATGAAAATTTAGTTCTTTTCTCTTCTTCTTTTCTTGATATGATCTCGCTTTAGTATGTAGTTGTGTGCGATAGGTAGCATACACTCGTGGTATTTACCTAAGCTTACTACAGCCGCAAGAGAATGGCATAAAATTGCCTACTTAACGGCTAATAAGGTAAGTGGATATGCCAAACGTAAACAGCTGATTAACTGTAAATGCAAACAAGTTTTCACATATTTATCCGTGCACACAGCGAATAGTGTATAAACGCAGTAATTCAAGTAATTAATGACAAGCGCGATTTATGTAAATGTGTAAAAGTGTGCGTGCGTATGCGCAAAAGCATCAAAATAAGTCAAGCAAAATGTTTATAAAATTTTTATTGAGCTTGCTATTGAGGTCACAGAGAAGATTATGATTATGAAATATTTTAGAAAAAAAAACCAAAAAAAAAACGAAACAAAATTTTGATTTCGTTTTATCTAAAGAGGTAATTTTTTCTTCTTTTCTAATTAGATTTTAAACGAGACAAATTGTCGCGTTTAGAATGTATAGCGAGGCAGAAAGCAAAATAAATCAAACGCAATCATTAGCATGCTTAACACGGCACCACCATTAGCCATTCGACTAACAAAGATAACAAGTGCCAAAAAGTCAGTTGACGAAATGTCCGACCGTCCAACATAACTGATTGACTTATTTGTATTAAACACCAACAATAACAAAAGACAACAACAATAACAGTATTAAAGATTGATCAAACGACTTGTTCAAAATAAAAAAAATAAATTAAAAAAAAAAAAAAAGAGAAAAAATACAACCAATAAATCGTAATGCGGTTTTTATGTATTTTATTGCTCTCCATTAAACCGTGAATAGGAACGCACTCCTCAGAGGAGAGCTAATAAGTAAACCAATGCAAGAAATACGTTTGCGCTTTGCATGTAGTTTTACAAACAACACACTATGCTGCCTTAGCCGCGCTTGTGGAAAATAAGAAGTAATTTGTACAATAGCCCACTTTAATTGTTAATAAAACTAAGTACTATTGCTAGTTAGTTGTGTTGGTTTTCGAATCGAGATTTTCTTCTTTTTTCTTTTTTTTTTCGCTTTGCTTTAAACTCACTGGCTAAAGCATGTTAATTTTATCATTTCCGGTGTAACTTTGAAAAATAGATTTTCTTAAGCAAAGTTATTCTCGATTAGAATAAAGTTCTGAAACGTTATAAATGCCACTGCCTTTCGGTTTCTTTATATTCTGCATGATAGTGTATTAGCTTCTAAGAAAATATAAAATAGAAGAAGAAAAAATGTAAACTTGAATTTCTGTATTTTAAAAACAAGTAAAATGCTTCTAAAATTCAAATTTAACCCTGACTTAGCATATGTGAAGCCTTTTAATACACACATTGATTGATTAGAAATCGTATTTCCTTTGCTTAAGCAAGTGTTTACTTCGGCTTTTTAGTGTCCGAAAATATGATTTACAATTTTAAAAAAACCAATCTTTTAAAAAATCATAATTTTTTGTAAAGTAAACATAACGTTTATATGATTCACTTGAAGTCGCATATATCTTCGGTTTTTTCTTGTTTTTTTTTTCTTGCACTTAATCCCTATATTCATTTATCTGCAAGTGTTTGTATTGGGTGTTACAAACGTTAACTTTGCAGTTAATATATATAAACATTAGCTAGCACACACACACACACCCCAGTAAATATATATAAATATATATGTACGAATATAAAGCTCTCAGCATGATAGTTTTGAGTGGTTGTTGTATGTGTCACAGGTTGTTTTGTATATTTCTTATTCTTTTTTTCGTTTTCTTTCCTTTTTTTTTTTCTTCCATTCATTTCAACAACAAATCAAAATCAGCACTTCCAACTTGAGAGTTTTAAACATGTTTAGCTCATGTACATTGTACAACAAAACAAACCACACACTACACGAATATATACGTACTAGAAAAAAAAAACATAGCAATTTGTCTAATAAACCGCTGAGGCAGCAACGTCAGGCAACAGGTCTCATGTCCAGCGTTTGGTAAAATAAAAAAAGAAAAAAAAACTTTAATAACAACATTTCGCTGTGCTGTTCAATACAAAAAAAAAAAAAAAAAAAATGAAAGAAAAGTTATAAACATCTTGGACCGAAAGCGTGATGTCCTCTACAAGATATTAAGTTGTAAAGTTGACATAGTCTACAAATTATTGACCCTAATAATAGAGATAATACTGGTTAGTTCCAAATTGCAATATATGAAAAGTTTAGCACATTTTTAAAGGCTCACATAGATTTTCCAATATTCCAGTACATTGTCTTCTTAATGCGTTTTTAACTTTTAAGCTTTTTCGCTCTACTTTCATATCATGGGATGATAAATTTGAACAACAAACAATTAATTTTTCAGTTTTTCAATAGCAGTAAACTCTTTATCGGAAATAGAATAAAGCTTTGCCCTAGTTCTCGGATTTCCCAGGCCTAGAGTTATGGATGCATTAAATAAGAGATTAGGTTATCTCTTCAGCGTAGGCTTCTGAAGTCTAAAAAAAGCTAGGTAAGCGAACAACGCCCGAAGAATTCTTTCTAGCAGCAGGTAGCAAGAAGAATAACGCTTTGCCCTAGGCTCAGTTAGATCTCGGATTTCCCAGGCCTAGAGTTATGGATGCATTAAATAAGAGATTAGGTTATCTCTTCAGCTTAGGCTTCTGAAGTGTAAAAAAGGCTAGCTAAACGAACAACGCCCGAAGAATTGTGTTCAGCAGCAGGTAGCAAGAAGAATAAGGCTTTGCCCTATGCTCATTTAGATCTCGGATTTCGCAGGCCTAGAGTTATGAATGCATTAAATAAGAGATTAGGTTATCTCTTCAGCTTAGGCTTCTGAAGTGTAAAAAAGGCTAGGTAAACGAACAACCCTGAAGAATTCTTTCTAGCAGCAGGTAGCAAGAAGAATAACGCTTTGCCCTAGGCTCATTTAGTTCTCGGATTTCCCAGGCCTAGAGTTAATATTTTGAACGCTGCATACGTTAAAGAAGATCAAACAGTCTTAGGTTACCTCTAGCTTAGGCTCCTGAAGCATAAAAAAGGCGAAGTAAACGAGCAACGCCCGAAGAATTCTTTCCAGCATCAGGTAGCAAGAAGGATAGCGCTACACCCTAAGCTTATATAGTTCTCGGATTTCCCAGGCCTAGAGTTAATATTTTGGTTAGGTTAGCACCAGGTAGGTTAGCAGCAGGTAGCTGCAAGCATAATTGAGATAATAAGCGAAACTAAAGACATGCAAGGCGTCGTGGCAACTACTCGGGGTTTTTTAGATAGAGCTCTTAAGAAAGGCGCTTCGTACTGAACTTCGTTATTTTGCTGGCTTAGCGTAAGTATTTCGTCTTGTCTTGATATCAATTCTTTCAAATGTCCCGAAAATTTTTCAGCCGACAAGGGATTTTCGCAAAGTCTTCGCTTTATGCTGACCTTATTAAATGAGGAAGTTATTATTAAGCATGAAAATCGAGTTTTAAAAAAAAAAATAGTCACCTCTAACGTCGCTATATTCTTTTCTTCTGGAGACCAATGCGGAGTATATATAAACGGATATTAATTCAAATGAACTCATGAAAAGTCAGATATACCCTCATCGTGACAAAAGGCAGCCACGGATGAAAACGAATTTTGCGAAAAAAACTGGGATAATTTGTCAGTGGTGTTAAGCCGCAGATTGATTCCTTAATCAACTTGAACAAACATTAAGACACAACTTCAAAAGGTGCCACCGAAAATCGGGCGTTTCTTTAAGAAAACTGGTTTCAATTTATAGGGTGGTTTGACACGAGCAAGGGTCACAGTACCGAAGACATTAAGACTAGGCAATTATATCCAAAGGGGGAATTGGTTAAGTAAATCGGTCCTCGTAAGAAGCTCGATCAAGGTATTGATGTTAGTAATAGACGACGATTTTTTAAAACAACCGAAAACCTACTGAGTTAATCGAGTTAATCTGAGACATCGTAATATATATTCGCCAATTTGAGACCAAGAGTAAGCTTAATCATCCGACTTACCTTTCACCGTAATACTCAAAATATATTGAAATAGAAATTCCTTGACGGACCAGATCTGATGTATCTATCGTATCGTTTTTTTTTGTCTCTTAACAAACTTAATACACCATCTAAGCAACGTAGAAAAGTTTATAACTCTAAAAAAAGTAAAAATATTTAACATGGTACTCAAACATGGCCGTTGAGACGCTTTTAGCCATAAGAAGGTGTTAATTTCAATTTAACATTTTTTTTCCTCTCTTAAGAAAAATCGAATCGATACTAAATGTTTTCTTTATATTTTTCTAGTAAAATCAAATAAAAGCCACTAACTTCCAACAAAAACCTCAAGAAATTGAATTCCTTTCAAAAAAATTATATATAAACGCGTATACATGTCTGTATATGTGTAATTACGTTTATATGTGTATATACTATATACTCTACAAACACGTATATACATTTGTATATATATATATAATTATATGTGTTTATGTGTATATACGTATATGCTATAAAGCTTATAAAAAAAAAATATATATATATTTTTTAATTTAACAGCTACCAGTAATAATAATAATGCATAAAAGTAATAAAAGAATTTTTTAAAACAATTATTTAATTAATTTCATGTCTTGCTTATGTTGAACATATTATTTTTTTTCAAATTGACGACTCAAAACAAAATTATTTATTATAGGAGCAAATAAGTACGCGCATATGCGTTTTGCCCATTTATGCCCATTGAATGTGTTTTAGTAAAAAAATTATTTAAAAATAAAAAAAAAATTATTATACTGAGTGTAGTATAGTGGCATATTAAATTCCGCCTTCAATTCGTAAGACCTAAAAGTAAGGAAAAGTGTATAAGTTTATATGTCTGCTTGGACAGCTACGTTTGCCTTATTTCATTTAAAGCAAGGTAATGCTCTTTATATCCTACACCACTTGTGGTGCAGGGTGGCAGAAGAGCTTAAGATAGACCCACTTTTTATTATACCGACCAATTCAGAATCACTATCTGTATTGATCCACGCTTGTCCGTCCGTCTGTCCGTCTGATGTTAGCCCATTTTAATTTGTGTTCAAGCTATAGGTCTTAATTTGTGAGGTATTTTGATGAAATTTGGTACGCTATTGACAATGGCTCGGATTAATTCACTTTTCGACCAATCCCCACATAAAACTTTGTTCTAGAAAAACATTGCAATTTTCAAAATTTCTCGGTAAAAGTACCTAAGTGGTAGTATTTTCGCATTCTAAATTGCTACGAAAACTTTGCAGCGGCTGAGGCAATTTTTGAATCCCCTCTCATATAACGAAAACTAAAGCTCGTATGACAAAAAGGTCTAAATTTCACGAATTTTGAAAATCAGATCATAATAGAAATTTAGGATAAAATGAGTGACCAGTGATTTGAACCATCCACGCCTATATTTGGATCCTATCCTACATAAGGATTTTTAGGAAAGTTTTTGTTTTTTAGGGCAGAAAAGTCTAATTTTTACTATGTGCTGGTGAAAATTGACCCATAACAGTAGTTTCATACAAAAAATGAACTCTACAAAATTTGAACGATTTGTGCCTATTTTTAAATTCTTCCCTATGTAAGAAAGGAACTTGTACTACAATAGCTTGCGTTTTGGACTCGCTCGCCCGTTTTGTGTTCTATAAGACACATAAGAATTGTGTTAGACAACGTGGTGCAGGGTATTTAAAGGTCGCCCTTGCCCGACTGTAATATTCTTACTCTTTTTTTATAAAACAAAATTCACAGTCTAAAAATATTGCCGATAGGTGTGAACAAAAAAAAGTTCGCATAGGAAATATTTCTACAAAGAATTATAAAAAGATCTGTCACCTACACACCTAGATACAGCATCAGAAATTAAATAAATCAAGCGAATTTTAGAAACTAGAGATAAATTTCTTTTATAAACTCTACAATACACTCTGCTGAGGCATTATGAGTCGCGCAACAACAAATGTGCGTAGCTTGCGCCGACAAGGATTATTGTTATTTATCTCATTCTCTCAAATTATTTATTATACAAATAAAATGAAATGTTTATTAACCTATTAATTATAGTAATACAATACTAGGCCGCCGAAAATGAAATTTTTATTTTACTTAATTTTTATCTCGAAATTTTTATCGACGAATAGTATAATAAGCAACTTTGGAACAAATCATTTAGATACTGATTATACAAAGAGCAATAGAGTTCAATTCAAAACATGTAAAATAAGTAAGAATGCTATAGCTGGGCATGGTTTACTATGAGATACCAATCCTCTCAATACGAGCGTTTACCGATTTTCTTAATAAAACATCAAAAATAATACACTATTTTTATGCAAAAACATAATTTTAACGCACGCCTTCATTTTTGACGATCCTCGAAACGTCAACTAACACAGTCAAAATTTAGCAAACTTGATTTGCTTATCAAAGAATTTATTATTTTCCAGTAACTTCCCACAAATTATACTTTGGCTCCGTAGAACGTTTTGGTCTCGTGTAAGCCTCTATATGTGCATTAAAATACGAATCATTAGACCTTTTTGGCATAGACGGGCTTATTTTTCACTAAAGCCCTTGGGCTCAAAAAAATAGACTTTAGGAAGGTTAATTATTATGTCATATTAATATTACGAGCAAATTTTCATCAAGAAGTATTGATAATTACGACTTTCATCGTATAAACATTTAGTTTTTATCGGAACGGTTATATGCCAAACGATTCAATAAATTGCCCCATCCGATCCAATGTTTTCACATCAGTTTAGAATACCGAAATACTAACACTACTAACAGATTTTTGTCGCGAAATTCGGGATGTTATACTATTTTGTTGAGAATAGTGGTCAAAAAAGTGGTTCGATCGGAACCATTTTCGACAGCGTTCTTCCTCGACTCAAAACACGTCTGTACATCAAATTTCATGAAAATATATCAAATATTGTTACTTGTAGCTAGAACACAAGAGAAGAGGGCGGGCAGACAGGCATAGAATCACTTTTTCAATTGATCGAGAAAAGATACCTCTATCTCAAGCCCTTTTTTTCAATAGCTTTAATTCTCGGGCAAAAACAAGTCGTTACATGGAAAAATGCGACTTATAGGTTAACTACAAGAAAACAAGAAAGACATACAGCCAGAATAGTATACAAATCGACACAATAAATGGCGGATGTTTCCCACGTCTTTCCAGCTTACGGTCTGAATCAATCGGTATAACAAAAGTTGAGTCTACCCCAAGCTCTTGTAGGTGTTACATACAGCCGGACAATTTTGATATACTCCTACATCATACACAGTGAACTTTCATCATTCACACAGAAGGGAGCACGAAGATATCCTATAGACATGCTGTATAATAGAAGGACGATGTGAGCATTCAAGATAACTGCATTATTATAAGCAACTTCACAGGTTGACCAAACTCATTACCCTTGTAGCGAAAACACATGAAACTAATGCCGTTCTTGTTTGTTTTTTTCTCTTTTTCCTTAACTTTATTAGCATGATTTGCCTAAACAAGTTAATTGTACTTCCGCTCTCTCTGCAATTGTTTGTTTTACTGCAATCTAACTGTAAAATGTAAATATTTAAGATATGTAAATACCGTAAAAGTCATATACAAAATGATAATAGTACCAATAAAATAAGTATTATTATTTGCAATTATTTAATAAAATAGTAATAAGAAAAATAATTATTTCCAATTAATAGACCGTCTTACGTATATGGGAAGTGGTACACATGGATCCTTTCTGATATAGTGTTTCTTTCCCCTTTCTGATAGGGGTTTTCTCTTTCATCGATTATTACGTTACCATAAACTATGCTAAATAAACATAATTGCAATCAAAGGAATTACATATAAGTCATATAGTATAAGTAGCATATTGTGAAGTGATTTAAATGTGAAAGAATTATATATGCATGTAAAATACATGTAAATTGATTTTAACTTATATGATATTATGTAAATAATAATAGGAAATATAACACCAAATTATCTACACAACCGATCTGAGGCAGGCCGACACCTTTGACTATCTCTTCTATGTGTTACGACATAAGGAAAAGGAAAAGATTTCAGTACAACCGAAGAACTCATGCCAAAGGATTTCTCCTGAGTAGTGGATAAAATGAAACGAATAAGGGTAAGTGGATCTCCCAAAGGTTTCAATAAGCAAATTAAAATACAGACAGAAGAGCAATCTGAACTTTTTTGTATAATAAGCAAAAGTTACTTTTAAGACTTGATGTGCGTGCTTCATAAACAGTGACTGTTAAGACATCTTTACTTACTGTAATACTTTAATTTATACATGACAATAAAAGAATCCGCATTATACTATGGTCCAAGTGGAATGACAAATGCAGATTCGAGAATTAGCGTAACGAGAGATAATTTTTTGTGTATGTCAATATGCGATCCCAATTTTAGTCTGTTAACAAAAGGAGGCAGTAGTAGTCTGTATGGAATCAGCAAAGTTAATAACGTTTTCATCGTTGCTAATATTGGAGCATTTGACGTAAAATTTATTAACAGAAAACCAAAGTACTTTCGAATTCTTCGTTTTAATAACAACAGCGCGCTGACTGACTCGATATTGAGAAATTTCCATAGGAATGACGAATACATTATCCGCATACACAGAATACTTACTTGCTCTGTCAATTAACTTTAGATTGGAACTGAAAAATCATTTATAAACAAGTAAGAAAGCGGGCGCCGAGTCTCCCATACCCACCACTATACTTTCTGCTTTGTACTCTCCAAGTTCTTTTATTTGATATCCACAAGTTCTTTTATTTGAGATCCAACAGGTAGCCACTATTTTTAAGCAGATAATATATCTTCATTTGAATCATAGTTTTAGTTAGTGTCCTGTTTACCTTATGATAAATAAGCAGAAAAACTCAAAAAATTGAAAAACTTAAGTTGAATTACTTGTATCTTTATATGGGCGTGGCCTATTTTTTCCATTTCTGCACCTAAAGAGTAGAGTGTCTCGCAAAGTAAATATGGAAATTATCAGTCTTCTAATTTTTATAACTTCTGAGTAACAAGTAAAAACCACGTACTTTTGTTGAGAAAAACGCAGTTGCGTTCACTTTACCCTCTACTGCGGGCTTTGGCTCGGAAAAATTTGACCCATTTTCAATACCAACTTGCGAGCAAAAACTTTCAATGTTTTCACCAAATTTGAAGTCAATATCTTCACTTTTTGACCCGAAGAGCCTCACCAATGTACACCATACAGACGGACATTGGTTTAATCAATTCAGAATTTCACATTGATATACATTCAAACAACATACAAAGTATATTTCCGTTCCTCAAAGGTGGGTATAAAAACATCAAGTACGTAACAAAATTGTAAACATTAAATAAATAAAAGATAGCTTTTACCATTCTTTAGCGCACGTTACAAAATGCACGTAGGAACTAATTCTAAAAATAGAAGTAATGGAGAATAATAATAGTGTTCATTGTCGACAAGAATTGGTTTGTTTTTGCGTGTATTTATTCTCTAATTAGACCCTATGCCAGTTGTGAAACGAAGGGCATATTAAGTTTGCGAGCGTGTGTGAATATATGCAACACTTAGAAGGAGTAGAGACAGACAGACTTTTCATTATATCGATCGATTCGGAATAATTTTTTGTATTGATTTAAGGTTGTCTGTCCTTCTGTCTATCTGTCTGTCTTGGTTTCTTGTGCTCAATATACACGCCGTAATTTTTGAGATATTTTGGTGAAATTCGATACACTGACATATTTCGCACGAAGAAAGAACGCTATTAAAAATGGTTCGAATCGGACCACTTTTTCGACCAGTTCTCATATAACACGTAATTAAATCAGGCGCGTTAATAAAATATGTATAAATTAAG
The DNA here is from genome assembly GCA_000688715.1 of Glossina pallidipes. Taxonomy (NCBI): domain Eukaryota; kingdom Metazoa; phylum Arthropoda; class Insecta; order Diptera; family Glossinidae; genus Glossina; species Glossina pallidipes. The sequence goes on from KK499832.1 coordinate 910,218, forward strand.
AAACATTTATTCTTCTATTCTTCTATTCTTCTATTCTATTATTATCAACAATAAGTTGATAGCATGGTAACACCGCGTGGACATCTTTACTTTATGAAAACCTAAGGTAGAAAAAACAGAACTTTTTCTACTCTTTATACTTCATACACGTAATAGGGTTGTCATAATAAAAATTTACTTCTAGGTTCAATAAACCCCACCTTGAAAAGTCGCTGTATGAATAATTATAGGGTACAACTGTAGGGTATTTAATAGTAAGCTGTGATTTTTGTCACTGCAATTTTGTTTTACTGCAACTTCTGGCAAGAACTATGTTCGTTTAATCGAGTGTTCGGAAAGTCATTTCGTAAAGGGCAATTTGGTTTCACGTGATTACGCACGGTCGGATTCCATAAATTTAATCTATTTAATTTAATTTAATAAATTTAATTTTAAAAAAATATCACTCGAAGCACGACGGGATATAGATGACAAAGAAAACTCAGCTAAGATAACTAACAGCGTACGCTGCGTACATTTTGCTTCATAAAACGTAATTGCGAACTATAACCTACCGAACTTAGCATCTAAGTGAAAATTTTTTAATTCAAGTCCTATTTCTTGGCGTTCGTTGTTACGCTGATTGAGCGCCTCGCGTTGCTTAGGAGTGTGTAGTTAGCAATGAGTACGAACCGACGGAAACTTAGAAAGCCGTACATTCCTAAATTGGTTGAGAATCGTCATCATATGTTGATTAGGGACAGATGGATGACTGAGAATTTCGCGCTATTTGAGAACATTTAGAATACACTTTAAGGCATCTCCAATGAATATTTTCAGTTTTTAGCTGTTGTATAGGACACCTCTCTCTTTTAGGAATGGATGCAAAATATTTCTATAACATTTTGCGCTGTTTACTTATCGTCAGAAAGAAGAAAACCGCATACTACTTGCCATCAATTCTTCAAAGACTAAAATTTAAGTCTCACGAAAATTCATAATAAATTTCTTAAAATTAGAAAAAAAAAAAAAAAACAATAACAACTCATAAAAATAATAATTTAAGAAAAATTATAGTTAAATACACACATAGCTGTAGAAGTTCATAAAAATATGTAGTCAAAAAGTATAAACCAAATCGCCGTTATGGTATCGCGTGGGATCGCTCACATGGGAAGTGAATAGAAATAAAAAAAAAAAAATTTGTTGTTTTTTTTTTTCTTGTTGTGGTAGGTTAGCGAGCTGAGGGGCATATATACAGCAAACTGTACAAGACAATATAGCGGAGCACATGTTAAAATACCACCACCACAACGTGGTATACATACAACACGTATCGTATAAATGTGCACTTTTGCGTAGATGAACAAACAAATCAGGCACTATACGATTGTGGTCACACACCGACACCCAAATGTATAGTTAAACCGTTTTGGATAAAGTGTTACATTATCACACATACTATATGTGGAGATTTGTTGCATTTGTATATGTTAATCTAACACTTAGGCAGTTACGAGCTGTTTTTGTAAATCACATTAAAAGAATGACCAGAAAGCTCTCGGTATGTATTTGCGTTATCTTTGTGATTATGTTCACTTCACTTGTATCATGTTACACCCATTCCATCTAACTGTAACTATGTTGTGTGCATGTAAGCATAAGAATTTTTTCTTATATCTTTTTTTTTGTTTTTTTTTGTTTTCTTTATTATAAAGCTGCTCGCAACTAAATATTTAGCAATAAATTAAAATCAAATAGAAATAACAACTAAGGAAAATATATTTATTATATTGTATGCATATATAAAGAAATATACATACATCTAGTGAAGCCTTTAAACCATGGGCGTGTTCCTTAACAAAATGAAAAAACAAAAAAAAAACAAAATAAAACGAAAAAAAAGCAGCATTTTATTTACAAATAAATGTTTCATTGTTTTATCCACTGACCAAGTTAAAGATCTTCGTTTGTCAAGAAAGAAAAGCCAAACATAAAATATATACCTAACAATACAAAGCAGAGAAACCCCCTTAAAAGAGATCCAGGTATGAAAAATCATTCGGAAGAAAAAGAAAAAAAAAAAAGCCAACATAAAAACATATAAATTCCATCACATGCATGATATCATGCATCACTTGATCTCTTACAAATGGTATTTTGCTGGTTTTTCTTTTTCTTTTTTTTTTTATTTCTTTTACGAAAGACATAAAAACTATTTTTTTCCTTTTAAAAATTTTGATAAATTTTTCGATATGTTTGGCTTTTTTAACCCAATGGTTACACGTTAAGCATTTTACGTACGAACACAACCATTGCACAGTGATATTTTGCTATGTGTACAGCATGTATTTTCCCAAAACAAATCATTGGTATGAAAAGCGCAAAATTTGTTTTGTAGGTGCTTGCTAATGCTTAAAATATTTAAATTTGTTAAATTCATGCCTTATTATTTATTTCATTTTATTTTTTAGAGATAGGAGACCTCTGCAATGCACTAAAGTGTTGGGCTGCATCGATATGATAAACTTCAACCCGCAAAAAATCCTGCATCATAGTGGAAAATTGCTATTGTTCTCCTTTTACATGCGCAGAACAAAGTCATCAATTTTTCTCCTATTCTGCTGCCAAAAATTTGTATTTGCTAGAGGAGAACTTGTCAGTGATGTGGCTTCCATTTGTATTACCTGTCCGGGGATTAGAACTGTCTCCCATGCAAAGAGAACTGAAAATTACTTATGGGTATCTGCTACTTTTTTTATTCCTTTCCCTCAGAAGTTCTAAGCCGAGTCACTGTCTACACTCCTCCTGTCTACACTGTCCTCTGTCAGTTGTATGAACAGCATTGTTTATATGTGAGTGAAGCTTATATCGGTATTTTTCGAGAATCTGAGGGGAATACTTTTCAGGACTATAACTTTTTCTGTACGTGCTGTAATATTAACAGGCAATGCAGAAAAACTGCTCCTACTTCGGCTATTTTATCCAATGTTGTTATGTTCGAGCGGGGACTACTTACAAATTTTTCAAGGATTTTCTTAAAAAAATTTCCTGACGTTATGTGTTCTCTCAGGTTTGTTTTACTTTTAAAGAAAGTAAAGTATCATCGAACCGCCCACCTTTCAGCTTCTGGAAGTGGAATGATTTTGTCCGACATAGCATAACTTATTTATTTTCATTATTAAATTAAGCTAATAAGTGATGGTATTAACTTATCGACCTTATTAGGAAAGAAACTTTAATGTTCTCAATCTTTTTTCGTGAAATTTCATATTCATAAGACTTGACCAACGTCGGTATAACTAGACGTTTTTAACCCGTTCAGAGTAAAAATCCATCCTTTGTAAGAATCTAAATAGTGCCTATAAATTAATCTGAACATCGGACTCGTTGAACAAGATCATATATGGGCTCCCCGATATCCTATTTAAATCGAATTAACCATAAAATTTAAAGCACCGGTGGTTCTGCAATCTGATCCAGATATGTGCAGTACCATTGGTCGCGAAGCGTTTGCTCAAAAGTTTAGTCTAACTCGTTTAGTATTAAATTTTCTTATTGAATCTTATTCTTCAGCGTTTACGTAATTAAGATGTCTTGTTATAGCAACTATACTTTTATATATATTTATCATTGCTCTTGAAGGACCGAATAAAGTTAACTATGAGTTGTGTGCTCTTCAATATCATTATTGAATTTGATTGGAAATAAATAAATCGCCGAAAGTCAATAGTATCGATCGATCAATTCCCCTGTTCACGTGTATGTGATTAATTTGTGCGAATGCCTTCGTACGGCCATCAACTTGTAAGTTGGATCTTCTTTTTTTCCATTATCCATACATTTGCACCGAGATTGGAACCGCCCCCTTTTGCTATCACAGCCATAAAACGCTTTATTCGAAAAGCCTGTTGTATGAAAGAAAAAAGCGATCTTCCAAATTTCCCAGCACAAATCGCCGAATGCTAGTGTGTTGGATAAGCCGCCTTGCTTGTAAGTGTTGCCAAGGATAGTGAGTCTCTACATAGCAATAATTTCTAACTTTTCATATTGCGTGATAGAAATTCATGCAAAATAATAAATGGGCAAGAAACTTAACTCGTGAAAGCTAAGACTTTATATAGCAAAGGAATCTAGTTTTTGATATCTTATGACAAAAGTAAGTACGATATTTGAACCACGCCAGTTCACCACTTTGCTCAATTTTTGACCTACTGCCGTATAACGGCAAAGATATGCCGGTACAGAGTTGCATTAGATGAATTTTTGTAAAGTACTTAACAGTCGGCTTTGCCTGGCAATAATATTGTAGCTTGTTTTTTTTTTTTGAGCTATACATGAAGGAATATTTGCTTGATGTCCTTATTTTCGACATTACTATCAAAAAAGTGTAAACTAAGGTGTTCTCGATCATATAAAACCTCAGTTAATGGATAATAACCGAAGCATTAACATCATCGATGTTCAGGGCAATTAATTAAAGCTTCCATAACCAAAATGAAATGTATAATCAATAAGCCATTTACACGCAAAACTATAATTCCACATCTCATCCAATGCGTCGCTTGGATTTACGATAACGAAAGGCAAGAAAAGGAAAAAACAAAAGTTATTAAAATAATTTCTGCTTGTCACAAGAAAATCGATTACTAACTTAGCACAACTCGCGGCTGAACGAACGTTTCAAATTTCATTTTCATATATTTTAATTTAAGCCATTGTCTGAGTTTCATGCCTCCGCAAGTCTTTAACGAATGGTCTCTCCGATGCCATCCCATCGAGCTTGTATTTGTATGCGCTTATATGGTCTACAACATGAAATGCTAAACCACATTATTTATAAACATTTCATCCACAATCTTGGAGAAGAAAAACAAAAAAATGTTTTAACATATATGTCGGTGGCATCCGTTGTTGTTATTGCGATGATGGTGGTTAAAGCTGCTGTTTCCTTAGAAACAAACCAAAGAGAAGAAAAAAAAAAAAAAAGATCTTAAAATAATTTTAAATTTCATTTTCGTTACAATTCAAACGTAATTGTTTAGTCACGATTTTTAGTTCAAAACAGACGACTGCAACGATAGCAGCGAACAAAATTTTTAACTAAATCACCTCAATATGACGATGGAGAACCAAAGCTTATAAGTGCGGTTTTTGAGGTTTAAGCAAAAAAAAAAAAAAAAAGAAAAAAATATATATATATGTATGTATATATAAAAATCTCTCCCCTTTTTCTGTAGTTTAAGTGCCTGCTGCCTAAGATTACACATAGCGTTATTGTTGTTGCATTATTATCGTTGTTGTCTTATAACGTTTTCTTTTATATGACAATAATTCTCGAATATTGTCATTTTTTTTTTTAATTCCTTTTTTGTTTCTTTCTGACTGCATTAACAAAAGAAAAACTCAAGTGATCTTATTACAGCAAACAAATGATCACAGTTCTCATTCAGTCAATCTTTGTAGGTTAGTCGGTCCTGATTTGGTTTTTTTTTTGATGTTTTTGTTTACCTTCTTATTGCTGTCATACATCCCAGCGCGCAAACACACACACACATACACATAACCGTGTAAGTAAACATAGCGATATTGTCTTCCTTCCAGCCGTTATTACTATCGTCGTCATCTATTAAGAGAATTAAAGTGTTTGTTATTAAAAATTGACATGAATTAGTGCTTAAAGTCTTTCATGTACTCGTTGCATGTGTGTTGAAGAGTTTCTTCTTCGTCGTATCATTATGAGATTTAGATACAATGCTGGCCTGCACAGAATGTTAACTATCGTCTTTGCATGTCTTCCATGACAATGTTGCAATCATCACAATTGATAGTTTTCACATTTGATTTTTTTGCTACGGATATAAATCAATCGTAATTGCACCGTATCGATAACTTTTCATTTCAAATGGAATGAGTGGTGGAATAGAAAAATTTTTATTAACGCAACGAAGAAATATATTTTCGCCTTTTTACAGAATAATCTCCCCCAAATTGTGGGAATAGCAGTTAAGTGCTTTTATAAAAGTCTAGATTGATACCTGTATATATATATATATATTTATATAAATTATTAATAATAAACTTAATTTATTATTATTTTATATTATTATTATATTAATATATTAAATTATTAATAATAAATTATAAAAATAAACAATATTTACGAAATGTCTTAGCTTCCTCTTTCTTTTTCTAATACTGGGCCTTTCGCAGCTATATGGACAGGATTTAAAAATCGGCTATCTGGTTACCCACAAAGGAAATAAAATGGACTTTTAATGATAGACGAGAACGATCGAAAACCTTACACTGATAAGGAATACATGTTGCCTTATGATTGGCGACTGGGCGACTGGCAAATCGACGATAGTCCAACATGCCATTCAATTCAATTGTGCAACTATTATTGTTGTTATTAATTAAGTGGGCAATCCCTACCGCGATCTAAGATAAAATCTCTGTTGTTCTCGCCCGTGCTCTTAACCTTCCAGTTTTAGCATTCTTATGAATCCCGCCATGTTTTTTGGTACGCAGCACCAAACCGTATCTGGTGGTATAAAGTGCTCGCTTGGTGACTGATTCTGCAGATGGCCTAACATTCACACAAAATGTGATAAGACGTTGCACTTGCCCTTTGGCAGAACGTATATATGGATTGGTATCAGAGATACACATATTTTGCAGGTGATACCTGACGGAATTATGACCTGTGCAGAAGCCTGTCACCAAGCGTATGTCGCTCCCTCTTAATTCCAATAGTTTGTGGGCTATGCCAGAATTGAAGAAGTCGGCCACTAATTAATATGTCCAACCGCCGCTGAGAAAAGCATTTTAAAGTTACTGTATTATTTGCCAGAAGGCGGCTAACTGTAGCACAAGCTTTTAAAACCGTAACTTTTCTTATCTTTGCAAAGCATGAAATAGATGAGAGTTCCTTTCAGAGGACTCGTTTTTTGAAACTTTTTGGATTACTTACACAACATGCAAAGGCAGCAGGTGGGTCGCTATATTAACGTATGTCATCTCTTGCAAGTAACGTAAAGGCCTGCATGATCCATGGCACTCTTTGGTTTCCCAGCAGCACAAGTGTCTTCGCTACCAAATCCATTTATCCATTTAAAGAAAGAAAACTTACATAAAAGTATAACTCAACAATAAAAAAAAACCTTTATTGAATTAGTTTGAACATATGCTTCTCTGAACTAATCTCCATGTCTTAGCAAATACTTTTGGAACCAACTTTTGTAGGAAAAATATTTTTGAGTTTTTAAATCAATTCCGTATTCAGCAGAAAATGTAAGAGTCGACTTTACCGCGAACCTAAAAAAGCTTAGCATTACTATAATAAAAAGCTGATGAAATAGCATTTGCACTAAGGATGATTTTAATAATTCTATCAAGTGATATCACTGGAAATTATTGGCATTTATGTTGCATTCAAAAACTTTAAGCGATTCATCTCAAACTATAAACGTTTGGTTTCTTTTTTTTCAATGTTGAAATATAAATAAATAAATACTGAAAGATGAAGGAAAAAAATGGAAAAGAATTATTGACTATTTACGAAGCGGGCAGGGAAATAGAAGCAAATTCTCTCTATCTCTTTAATTTCATCTATATGATAAGTGTTCCTCACATTTTGTTTATATAATCTTTTTTTTCCCTCACCTCTCGGATGTCCTCTATACGTGTAATACGGTGCTGGTTAGAAAAAATTAAGGTAAGCGGAAAATAGACGGGCAATGGCAGCTTGGTGGGTGTTCTAGGAGTTCGATTAGTAATCATAATTGGCTTTTTGATTGCACCAGTGGAGATTGGCAGGTATGAAAAGCAAATATGCGATGAAGTAACATCAACATCGCCACAAGTGAAACAGCTAACTAAATTAGATAACCGCAGCATGCATGATCTTCCTTGGACGATCAGACCAATCTAACGCAGACGGCGAGGAGACGACTACCCAAATAGCTAAAAATTGGTTTAAGGCATGCTGCGTTCGATAGGTCTGTATGGACATGTTACTTGGGTCTTAAGCGCCACAGGATCATTTCAGTTGGCAATCGCGTGAGAAATACGCCGTGCGTCACTCAAAAAACATTCGTGCCCGTGATCGTTACAGTGCTTATGTAAGTGTTATGCTTTTGTAGACTGAGCACTCCCTGTACCCACGAATAAGTATCGAGAGCAAACCACACTGAGATTTGAACCCGAAAACACCGACTAGGTAGACGCTACTTTTCTGTACTTCCCTATGCGGCAGCCTTTTCTTCTGCGTTGTTTATTACGTGGACTTTCATATTTCTTGCGCTAGAGCAACGTAATACGCATTGCATTATAAATTCCGTTCATTGAAACAACACCGTATGATTTACACAGATCAAAATATTACACTCATAGTATTCGTCTTAATTAACTATGTTTTGTTAAGTCGACGTTATTCTTATTAAGAACCTAAGGTCTTACTGTAGTATAGATTACTATACTATAAATAAAACTATAGTATAAATAAAATCAGAATTCTGAGTAATTTTCTAACCGATTCTGTATTCCATAAGGAAATGACATTCATAAACAGTTAAACAGTTTGAATGAATGTCAAGTCCATTAAATCTCCCTGAATACATGCAAAATCCTTTTTGTCTTACCATGAAGGAAAAAACCGATAATATCCCTGGAGAACGTAGAACATTTGTGTATGAAAGTTCTATCGGACTGGTTTCCAAGTGTTGTAACACTGAATTTTTCACTTGAGCTAATGGTAGTATGGCGCGAATATTTAGCAGAAGACCCTGTCCATCTTAACACACCTCTGCATTTATCCTAACCCATTTTTATAAGTGCAGAGGAACTAAGAAGAACTAGCAAGGAGACTATTTACCGAATAACTAAAGAGGAATGGACACAACATTAATGTGATGACTAATTATTATGTTCATCAGATGGGTATTAGAATCTTTGTGATAAACAACTCGAACGTTAAATCCTACAACTTATGAATTTTCAATTAATTCGTTGAGAAACGTAACGGACACTGCAGTGAGAAATCTACTAAGGTCTAGCAACTGAAAATTCCGTACGGGAAGCCAATAACATGTATTCATAACTACTCCTTCTCTCAGAGATTCTGACGTTAAATTTTTTGATTTTTTTTTTTTTTTAATACAAAACTCCTATTATATAAGCGTGACATACAATGGTGCAGCACAGAGACAAGCATGGTGCAATATAAAAACGCATGGTTTTAAAATAACGTAATGAAAGGAGTATAACACAAACAACACGAAAGAGGTTTGCAATTTCAATATATTTAGTGATTATGGGCGAGCATATAAGTCAGATTTATTTAATTTCAAATTTATCGAATCTGAAATTAAAAATGCAAATATAAAGATTAAAATTTGAAACAACTTTTGTGCTCTTAAACAAGACAAATATATTTACATCGCGTCCATTACTTGTACTAATTAAGAATAAACATAATTTTTTAAATCTCAGATGTTATTAAAACGTTTAAATAATTTAATATACCCCTGTGGTGATTATGAAAAAAGTGAGTGAGTGAGTTAGGCCTTTGAGCATAAAATTCATTTTTTTTCTCTTTTTTTTTTTTGTTTAATAATAACTAACAACACACTGTATGTTCACAAGAAAACACTTGTAACTAATTTGAAAACCGAAGAAAAAACCCACCCATATATCTACATATAAATATATATACATACGTGTGTATACACTTTATTTCATTTATGGTAAACGCAAAAGCAACAACACGGTCACGCTTAAATTTAATAAATTTTAAATGAAAAAAAAAAACATTTAAAACGAGGGCGTATGTGTGACACAAATTTTAAATATGACTTTAACAAGGAAATGACTTCTTCGGTTAAAGTATAGAAGAAAAGTTAAAAACAATCACTTACTTGCTATAAAACTTGGTATAAAAATTAGTAAAAATATCAGATCGAAATTATATTCAGTTTGAAACGAATTTTTTATATTCACGAAAGAAGGCCTCCAAATTCTAAAACTAAAACAGTTTTCTATTGAAATGATGAACTTCGATTTCGATGAAGTTCATCTTCGATAACTTGTTTCTATTAATGATTGCACGTCAGCTCATCAACGAATAAACGCGATATTCAAATCCATTTAATTTCTAATACAACAGCTGACTGAAATGATGGGTAAATGCTGCCCTAGTAGCACTATTTTAGGACCTTATCTCGTTCGACTCCGCCCAGTAATTCCTCTCGCATATAATTGCATTTTATGTAAGGTTTCCGGCTGTTGGCTTAACTAAGAGCAATGATGTTGCTTATCGAAGACATCGTTAAACGAAAAGTAGGTGTAAACGTTGCGACTGATTTTGCGATATAAACAGTTATATTTCTCTTGTAATTCAGTGCGCCAGCAATGCAATTCAATCGGGCGCATACAAGGGCTATTTTCAGTGTTCCAAGTTTATGCATGAAATGTGATATAAACTTTTGGTCTTACAAATAACGTTAACATTATGAAACATGTGGGTCGATTCGAGTTTTTCCATAAAACACTCGATTATTCGCTAAACGAGGCGATCCATTCTTTAAGTCTATTTGATGATTAACGGTATGAAAGGGGGAAAATAAATTGACATAAATTTGGAACTAGAATTGTAGAGGACTGGGAGATTTTCTAGTCTTACGGCTTGGGCTAATTCTGAGCAATAAAGAAGATATCGTAGCTACAGCCGCACAGTTGACACGAGGTACATTAGATTTATTGGCTCTTAATTTTATTTCAAAATAATTCAGTTCAAGCTTGAATTTAAAGAAGAGAAAATTTAAGGATCCGATTCGTCTTTCTAGGCGAAGGATTGAATGGACATTTGAGAGGAAAGGCAGAGAACAGAACCAAGATGATCAGGCATGTGCCATTGTGCACGCTTCGATCCTAACGTATTTATTTTAGCTCCTAAGAAAGGTTGCAATAAGTCCTGTGAATAAAAGCAAAAGCTTAAATGATTTTTTAAAGTCTTCATATGTCTACCACATACGACTGTACAGAGTACCTTCAGAAAGTTTTCTCTATGTAAAGCTTTCCGTTGACCATAATCTTTCCAATTCAATATCCGCCTGGCGAAGATTACATTCAGATAAATAGTTAAGATGCGTGGCTATCAAGCCGGCACATCCCGATTCAATCGTCAATGTAGTAGACATTATTTACTTAGGAATGATATGTGCTCGTGGTTGTAGCAACTGCTTACATATTTCAAAGTCCCTATCTCCCGCTCGCCACTCTTTTCTGGCAATCGTCGTGCTAGGGACATCGGCTAAGTGATTGGTCAAAAAAAAACAAAAGAAACTTAGTTCAAAGACAAGGAAAACCTACGAAAAGGGAGAAATGTGCCAACAAAGAGCTTGGGTCCGTGTTTGACGACGACGTCAGCAGCTAAAGTAAAGCTTGTCGTCTGCTGCCTTTACACGTCTAATCCAAAATTGAAAGAAAGGTATTTTCATGTTTTTTGATCGACGTTGCCGACACCCAATTTAGCGGTTATTTTGTCGCTTTGTTTTTTCCTCTTACGAACTTTCAATAACACTTTTCGATTTCAATGGAATTTTTACTTGAATGGAAAATATTTTTGGAAAAATATTTATTCTGTGCTATGTTGCCTTGAGTTTACAGAAAGTGAATTTGCTATGCCAAACCTTCGAATTCAGAATATTTTCATAGTGCAAACCTGAAAGATAAATTTTAAGACTCTGGAATTATTTTAGTATGTTTTGCTTCACTGCTCATAGCTAAAAAAAAAAGGAAAGAATTTTCAAAAACAGTAACAAACAATAGCTTATTGTTTTTCTCTAATAACTTATACTAGTTCGTCTACTATTATTATTATTTTCCTTATCTTTGTTGTTATTGTTGTTAGTAGTCATTTAGTTTTTAACATGGTTTTTTTTTTTTGCTTGCTCTGGCCTGTGTCGGTAATTCTGATGTTATCACGTTAAGTAAATCGGTTGGCTGGTTTGGTTGGCTCGTTGCTTGCTCTGGCAGTTGTTTGGTCGTCGGTTTGTTCAGATTTCTTTTTGCTTCACGCGTCAATAAAAGCGAAAGGAAAAAATATGCTGAATAATTATAAAATTTTAGTAAAAAAAATAAAAAAAAAAAAAATTATAATATTTGAAAAAAAAAAAAATGTTTTTTTCAAACTATTCAAATGGAACCTTTTGTTTTAAAGCAAAAAAAAAAAACGCAAAACAAACAAAGAAAAAGTTTAAATAAATCAAAAGAAATTAGTTGTCACAGTAGTACGCAAGAGTCATTAAGCTAAAATTTCAACTTTGACACTTGGTGTATTGTTGGTGTAAAAAAAAATTTCGAAGATTCGCTAAGAGAAACAAAAGCTCCCCAATATGAGCATCATTGTCTACTAACTGCAAATAAATGCCGATCATTAAATCTGCAATACAAACAACAGACTAAACAACTAAACCTGAAAAAAAAAAAAATTAAAAATAAAAAATAAATAAAATACACAACCGGCAAACACCACACCCTGCATACACTTTTTTTTAAACACATAAATAAGCAGTAGCCCACCGGCATTAGTATCATTAGATTGTTGCAAGTCATCTACATTGGCTGAGATACCAGAAAAACGCAGAGAGAAAGAGAGAAAGATGAATGAAATGTGATTAGATACTTAAATAAATAAATTTTTCTTCTTCTTTTTCATTTGGTTATTTATTTATTTATTTATTTTTTAATTTCCTTCTGAAGTCATGAAATCTAACGAATTTACCAATTCCTTTAACTCTCCCCACTTATAACACTAAGTACATGGTTTAATTTGAAATGGCACAATACTACGGCATCGCTATCTGCCTGGGTAAAGTGTTAAAAAACTCATTATTAAATAAACACAAAATGAAAAAAACAAAAAAAAAACTACATAGTCAGGTATGGCCGGTCTAGTCTGCTTTAAGTATCTGGTTAGCATCAACTTGGTGTGGACAGGCAAGAAATATAAGGAAAAAACCAGCCGGCAAAAGAATCTACCACCCCGCCTTAAAATAGACAAATTTAACAGCGGTCAGTTATTAGTATGTTAGTCTCTCTATCTCACTATGTGTATTTAGGTCACTTGGCCAGTAATATCCTCTAAAAGGCTGACAAAGAAAACAAGTTTGTTATAAGAGAAAAAATTTTAAAAATATATATAAAGAAATAAAACATCATCTACTCCTCCCTGACAAATAACCAAAAACATTAACACAGCATAAACAATATGCAAAAGGTTACCATATAAATTTTTGTATGTAAATTCCCACGAAAATTTAAAAAAGCCCACAATGTTAGCAAACAACACTGAACAGTGCCGTTTAAATACGACATTTTTCCAAGAGAAGTCTATACAACTCCTGCATGTTTAAGAAGTCAAGAAGACGTGAAGGATCCGACAGTTAAGTCGTGTTAAACGTTTTAAGAAAACGTACAACAACATCTGGGCTTATGTCGGATAATACGTTGAATGGAAGCACAGCAAGGTGTGCACAATGTGGATTGACTGGACATTCGGGCATACCAAAGCCATTAAAAAGGCTAACTATTATGTCAACAGAGGAGGATGAAGGACGATTATCTATGTAGAACGTTTCTGCCGCGAGTCATATCAAAGGGAGACAGTAAAAATGGGCTAACCATTGGCAGCATAGTAAAGGATAACAGCAATCAAAAAGATTTCTAAAATTTCGCAATATGGCTTATAAGGCGGTAAGGAAACAGAGAAATGACATGCGTTTGGTCACTAGTTTCTAAACGGGACATAACTCCCTCAGACATCAGCTGAACAATTTAAACCAGCCATATACCAATTGCTTCAGGTTCTGGTAAGGGAGGATCGAAATGTCTTATAACATTTTGTGTAAATGCGGGACCATCTACGTAAGGCCATACTTTTTGGCCAAGGTGGTAGACACGGTGTGATGCTCTGAACCAAATAAGGTGGTTGGGTTTGTAAGAACCTTTGACATGAAGGGCTTGGCCGAGAATAACAAGCCTTTTAGATCGTAGTAAGGATTGCCCATATGCAACAAAATACAATACTAGAAATGACTAGAATTAACTTTAGTGCTTTTTTTCATACACACACGCACTTCTTAAATTCGTTAAGTTTTTTATGTTAATCGTAGTCCTTTCACTTACCAAAACTTATAAAATAAATATAATTTTTAGGCAAAATTGTCCGTTGAGATCTCTTACATCTCCTGTACGGCCAAAATTCGACTTTGAAAAGTAGAAAACTTCCGTAAGAAAGTAAGTATTTCTGCGACCGCGTGAAGTTGGCTATTGCTCATACCTTACGCAGTGTAATAATATTTTATATTCTTAACTATACTTGCTCGATGGTCTTTATCGCTGCTCTCACTAACCTTAAGACTTAAATTTCGCCTAATTGAAATTTTATTTAACCTTTTTTTTTAGTTATTCTTCTACCTACCTATTGATAATTTTGTTATATTAAGCGGACAAAATCAGCAAATGACTTTAAATTTAAAAATTTTAACAAAACTTTCGATTCAACCAAATATTTTCAGTACTTAGCATTCGCAAATTCTTTCATCCCCGCTTTTGTCTTTATAGTTTTTATTACTACAAAATAAGGAGTGAGCAATTAGTCTGACTTCCGTTCCGCCAGGAGCAGGTTTTGAATCTGCTCGCTGTCACAGGCTCTCTTCCCAAGAGAGGCTCACGCTTCCCAAGGTTTTTGCTCATCCTCATATTACTGCATTAACAACAAAATGCGAAGAGACGCACCACAATTTTGTGGTAAACCTACTGCCATAAAGATTGAGAAACCCCAGCTTAGTACAAATCACAACAGGAAATTCAATATATTTGCCAAATTATAACAAGACTCTAGCAGTTACATAGTTGAAAAGGGGATTTAATACAAATATTGTTAAAACGATTAAGTCCCCCTATGGCCATATTTATATAAGCGATATCAGCTTAAGAAGGGAGAGGCGATTGTTGTTAGCGCAAGGAAAACCGTTAGTGCATTTATAACAATTAATGCAAGTAGAAGTGCCATCACGTAGCAGATGCCTCGATTTCTGATAAATCAAGTTAGAAAGTCATATAGAAGCTGATGAACACAGGATAGTTTGTTAAATGACCGTTTGTTAATTGACTGCTTTTCAGCTTTCGGCAGTGTGCCAGAACGCGGATCGTGCTCAATTTCGAAATCGATTTGAAACTAAGATTAAGTTTAAGATTTTTTATTATAGCGCATATTCGACCAACGTCTCAGAATTTTACTCCAATCAAGGAACTGCATATCATAATATCATTGATCAATATTTCTTAATTTCTCGATCATAGTCTTTTCGGGAGTCTTTTCCCGATGGGTATCACAAGTTAGAAAGCTGTTTTATATTTGGTAACTGGTTTGCAGTTCTCAATATCGAGTTGACTCAATGGTAGTTTGAATATGTTATTCGATAACCATTCTACTATCGAAAGAATAATTTACACGTTGTCGTCAGCTCTCCGCTCGTTACAGCGAATCTATACCGAATTTTTTCGTTAGAGTTTAATCGGCATAGGAAACCACAGAATGACCCGGGCCTTAAATATATTGACTAAATTCCAATAGCACGATTAATTACAAGTGAAGTTGAAAGTCTTTGCTTCAGACAAGACATGCAATGTTTACCATCTATTTTCTTTCTCTTTTTCACCCATAGGTGATTCCAAAGGCTCCTTTAATGTATACGTGTGTGTGAAGTTGTCTTGTATATTTAATTCGACAAATAGCTCAGATGAAGTGTTACAAGTGCAAGCAACCATAGCGGGGACTAGGCGAACCATCAACATCGAGGATAAAGTTGAATATCCATGGCTGCGCGAACTGTGGTTGGTTAGCTAGGCGTGGAGTATTATAGTGGGTTCAATCTAAATGACGCTATCAACAATAACTTGGATTATTCAGATGAAAATCGGACGCAATATGCCAAAAGTCACAATCCAGTGACTTCGTCCAATAAACGTTAATAGCGCTAACATGGAATATGATATTTTCCCCGCTATTATTAGCACACAACACTCCGTCTGTTCGAACAGGGCGTCCATTGGCGTGACGATAACCAAAAAGTGGGTCTTTGTTCGCCCATAGCCTCAAATCGCCAGTTGTCTTTTTGGCACGCAATTCATATTCCGCTTAAAAGATGGCTAAGGCACTTTACCTTGGTTAAACTAAGTCAATGTAAATATAATTATGAGCTGTTTAACTCGCTCAGAGTTGTTGGCAAGAACCTAAATGACGTCTATTATATATTCTCATTATCGGACCCTTTAAAGTCCATTAAAGCCACACTGCTTAATACACGTGATTTACCCATGTCGTATTAAAACTAGCTTTCAACCTTATAAAGTCAGTATGATTCGAAGATGAACTGTTGTTAACTATTATTGGTTGCCAGGCTTATGCATGTTTGGGATGGCTTATGGGTTCATTTGCAATTTGGTCCTGTACCGGTTGTGGGTGTGGCCCTCTATAAAAAAACGAAAAAGCATAGTTGCACACCTATTTGATACCAAATTTAGGGACTGCGTATATTTAGAAAACTATTATAAAAAATCAGAAACAAGAGCTTCATATATATATCGTATTCTAAATACAATCTCCAGTAAAATCCAAGATTGATTGACATGATTTTAAAACTTCACCAGCATCAAAATCTCATGTGGAGTTTTAGAAATTCTTGTGAGCGTAAGGCTAAAGTTCAGAATCATACTATTTCTATAAGTCATGGCTTTCCCAAAGAAGTGCCCTAAAATCCCAACTAACTGGCAACAATCACCTCTACCGGCGATTAACTGCAACTCTATCATTAGCTATTTTAAAAAAATAATTAACCTAAAAATTTCCTTTACCAGTACCTAAAATCTGGTAAGACTCAGTGTGTTTCTTTATTACATGCTTTATAAGGCATAGAAGAAAATATCACATACACCAAATAGCTTTGAAACGCGTTGAACTGCTGCATTTTGCACAGCTATGTCTATGAATTGATTGCATAATCTTATATGAGCAGCATTTTTCTAAAGCGTCATCGCCCATAAATCCACAGAGAAAAACATCGAAGCATATCATAGCGCAGCAAAAATGAAATAAAAAAAAAAAAGAAAGAAAATCCAAAGCTATCCAACCCTAAAACATTCAATACGATACAGCGCAACAAACGCAAATATCATATGAGTGACTTTGGTGGACTTTGAAGATGTACACAACAAACCTTAGTTAGTACGTATTGCAAGAGCGCGAATAATGTGCTGCTTTTAGTTAAAGTGTTAATATAAAGTTTTTTACTTTTTATTTTGTTGGTTAGATGCATCTTTTTTGTTGTTGTTGTTATTGTTGTCGTTGTTAATTTATTTCGTTTGCAGTACTTCTATTATATCATACGGTCAAGCTTAATACACACCCGGTCTACATTATCTCTCTCTTCGTTTTTGTTTTGGTTTTAACAACATTCGTAAAAATTAACAACAAAGCAATAAAACTACGATGACATCTTTGCATGTAAAGATATAACACATGTTTAATTTTTTTTTTTTGTGTTTCTTTAATTGCTATTTAGACACGATTTTATATTTACGGGAAATATTAGTGGAATTAGAAGAGATTAACAAATACATTTTCAACTTTTCGTTTGTTGTTTGACATTTGTGCAGATATTTTTCTTAAAAATTTCCCATCATTTACGATTTATTGAGGCGCATATTATTATGATTATTATTATTGTTAACATATAATAACTAATTAATGTTTCAACTTAAGCTTTTCATCTTAATCCAAAGAATCCAAAAGTACCCCAAGAGGAGTCGTTGCTTTAAATTTCAAAAATCTGACTTCTCTACGGCGAGTAAAATAGAAAGTAGTCTAAAAATGGGACTAATTGTGGTTGTGTTCTCGCGGTTTTATAATATTTCATAAACTTATTCATTACTACTCAGCTCCCATCTACCGATTTCTATAAAATAATTCCACCTGCTTACGCCGGAAGTAAACAGTGATTTCTTTGTCCATAATATGCCCCGAGAGTTAAAATATTTCGATGTAAAAGTTTTTTTGCTGCATACGAGGATGTTTAAGAAACTGCTTTTGGTAGGCGAAAAAAATCGCAGTGAAAGGAAAAGAACATTACCACTGTCTTTGATGAAGTTTACATTCCGGGAAATACTACTGGCGGAGATTTTAGTCATTCACTGAAACTTGTTCACGTCAATCTAAATTTTGACCAGAGCAATTTTAGCTATCATTACGAGCAAAACGATCGATCAAAAGTTTTTACAAAAACACTAATAATTCTATTCACCTCTAATATGAGGGTAGATATTGAGAATACTTGAGAAATAGATTCTAATCCATCTTCCACAAAGTTCGGATCAGGCGTTTTCGCAATTTTTTGAAGGGTTTGAAGTTTAACCGACAATGGACGGAAAACCAACTATATTCCTGACACATGGCATGAATTTTAATATGTCCGGAGACTGTACTCTATTTTTTCTCGTCAGGAGGAATAGGCTTACCGTTGCCCTCTTGCAATAAGTTGTCATAGATTTTAACGCAAGCTTGGTCGCATTTTTACAGTAACCTTTCATTACAAAAATATCAACCAACCACTCCAGAAATGCAGATGAGTGAAATGATAATCAACGAATGATGGGTGCTCCTTAATTACGAACAAAGCGTACATTTTCTAGTCTGTTGCCTAATTCTAATTTTGTTTAAAAAGTCTGCTTGCAGGTCAAGTTAGTCTGACCAGGAATGGGAAAGACGGCAACGAAGTTTGAAAAATGATAGTTGATCATTGCAAAAAAAATGGACAGTGCGTCCTTTCATTGTGGCATATAACAAAACTGGACAGAAGAATAAGTTATTCCCCTACCTAAGGTGAAGAAAAGTTTACAATACTGAATTTATCGTGACTTTTGGCGATTCTTCTTCACTTACATTCTATTATTTTTGCATTGCTTTTTTGCTCTTTCCCCTTTCTCCATTGGGTTCATTGGAACTCAATATCACAAAAATATAATCATGAACTCGAACGGCTTTAAAGAACAAACGACAAATACAAAAAAAGCTTGAAGTTATCATCGGTGTCATATAAGAGATAAATGCAAGAGATAAATGAACAACAATGATATGTGTACCCGATCGTGATGCTTTACAATGAAAAAAAAAAAAAACGAAAAAAATGAACCATAAACTGTAGTTAATTCCCCTCAAAATCGATAGAGACACTCGTATCATTTATACAAGCGACGATGACGTGCCTAATATATAAGTGAGTAAATGAATAAAGAAAAAGAAGAAGAAAAAGGAAAAGCAATGCACAAAAACTGTATGTCTTGTAGTTAAAGATATATATATATATTTATATATATATATATATATATATATATATATATATATATATATATATATATATATATATATATATATATATATATATATATGTAATGCAAACAAATGTTGTTAAGCGAACGAAAACGAAAGCAGACAAAGTTAGAGCAGCCATCACACCATCGCCGCTACCACAACGAAGTGCAGAGAATTCATAAACGTTTTAAGCACAACGGCACATAAGAGAAACTAGGTCAGCATGTCGGTTCCATTCGTTATGAATTTTTGTTAAGTTGAAGAGACTCAAGAAATATTTGGTCGTTTGCTGATATTTGTATTGTTGTTGTTGTTGTTGTTTTTTTTTTTACTATAGAAAGTGAAAATAGTAAAAAAACAAAAAAAAACTACAACAAATGGCAATTGAATCGATCGTTAGATGGATCAAATACAGAAAGAACTTCCATAACAAAGAGAATGAAAAAGCTTTTCATATAAAAAGAATTAATATTGAATAATACCTACTTTGTTGTTGTTGTTGTAGTTGTTTCGCCTTTGCCGCTGACTGTGTTTGCTTCGCGTCTTTATAACAATGACTCGCACAAAAACAAAAAACTAACGAATCATATAATAGCCGAATTTTTGTAAGGGACTGTAACGATAGGCATGAATAGAAATTTAATTTTTTAAATAAAAAAAAACATTTTATGGTTTTGAATTTTTCATAAAAAGCGTCGCTAGTCTGGGAGAACAGGAGGCGAATGAAGCTCGAAGTAAATTCAGATTAAGTTAAATAGTATCTCGCCATTTCACTTTTCAAGAATTTAAGCCATTGTTATGCCTTAAGTTTACCTTCCTACAGCCTAAGGAAAAAATCAAACTCTACTTTCTTGATCGATCTGTCGACTGTCAAATTGATTATCAATAATCTCTAATATGTCTCATCTAACTCTTTCAGAGGGCATTCAAACGAAGCTGTTGCTCTCAATTGAGCAAAGAACTAATTCATAAAACAATTCATAATAACTTCATTGCCTGTTAACACGTCCTTTGCAACGAGCTTTAGGCAAGCGGTGTTAGTAGCAGTTTTATGATTTTGGAAAAAATCGTTGTTGTGCAAATTGTCATTATCTAGAGCTAGTCTTTAGGAACTCCGGCCACAACATTCTTAGAGTTTCAGGCCATACTCAGGCTATATGATACGAGGTCTGCTGGCGCGCGACTTACATAAATATAAATATACTGGACAGATAGGTCGTCCGTTTGTCCATCCACTCTTACACTCTTACACCCAAAACATAAGCCGATATCTAAATTCAGTAAATTTTAGGACACAGATTTATTGTAAGATGAAATTAAGGATGTACCTGCCCGCTAAATCCGATGACTCACTGTGATCCAAAGTTAAAATCACAATATTCATTAAGAGCCCTTTCCAATGAATATAGGATTTAAAACTAGATAAATTTAACCGGAATTAGATAAACCGGATTAGATAAATTTAACACGGAATTCAGTTATATCCTGATTGGTACTTCGAGTTAACTGTAAAATGTCCTCCAAATAGCTACTAAGTGAAGAACAAAAAAAGATATTTGTGGAAAACCTTAACAACAGGTAAAAGCTTAATTAGAATAAGTAAAAAATCGTTTACAAAAACCTAACTAACAATTAGCAAAATATATATTAGTGAAAAGCAAGTAATCCAACTTCCAGTTAAATAATTAGTGTCAGTTAAACAACATGTTTGTTAGTAAACTCTCAGTTAAAATTAATTTATTCATTGCGGTCTAACGTAAAGCAGTTCTTGACAATTGCAGATTATTTTGTTAGGTATGGGCGTGTCAGTTACTTGATCGTCTCATTAGGACAACTAGTTTAATATCTTTCTTACGTACAGAAGTTACAACTTTTTATATGTTGTGTACTTTTGTAGATGCATAACCTTCGTTTATTCTCCACATTTATTGGATGCAATGCGTTATCGCTTGTACAGAGCTTCAGAGAAGTACCAGTCAGGAAATGGAAATTGCTTGTTTTCAAATGCATAGTCCTAAGTGTCACGAATGAAGGAAAAAATTTGGAAATAACAAATGAGGAAAGTGTGAAAATGCCAGTAGAGTTACCTAAGAAGATTTAAACTTTGTTCTACATTCTCCAAGGAATCAAGAACAGTGTGCAGTATATATCAAGCACAGACAAAAAGTTTTCCTAGACGACAAAATCGCCCATTTGATACCATATTTCGTATTCTCCATTTATAACGTGAAGCCCACAATTTTTCCACATCACACATCTCCTCTTTTAATATATTTTTTGCGATACGCCACTGAGCCCGCCATAAATGTAAATGAATTTACAGCAACAATAATCATAAGGGGGCAGAAGCCACTGTACAACTCTGAATATTAAAGGGCTACATTCGTATACATAGGCGTTGTGCGTCATGTCAGCATAAACATTCCTTACGTGTGGAATCTATTTAATAGTTTTTCATTTTCATTTTCGTTTTTTTTGTTAATTTTTTTTTTTTTTATTTGCATTGTATATTTGCTTCGTTTTCGAGACAAACAAACATTTAAGCGTAGAGCGGGCGCCATTTTTACACATATGCTATCAGGGAATGAAGGTAGACTAAGATTGCCTTCACTTTCGTAACATTTAGAAATATGTAAGGAAACCTTTAGATTTCAAGTAACTACAGCATATACATTCATAAGTGTGTCTGACTGATACATTTGCCCATTCGACGATAAGACAAATTCCAATTTTGTACAAATAATTATGAACTTGACGAAGTTATTTGGAAAGTGGTGGCAAGTAAGTAATTTTAAGATAAGAAATTCGAATTTTATTGAAATATTGACAAGCTGAAGCTTGTGAATGAAGTTGTTGGAAATTATTAAGCGAATCGCTTGATATTGTGCAACTTTTCTCTATTTAGCTGAACAACGAGAATAAATTGTATACATTTATATACATATATACGTAACTATGTATATACCATATGTTATGTATATACAAGCGATAGACAAAATAATACGAACACCTGTTATCAGCTGCGGTAATCTATATAAACATTTTCTTTTCGAAATTTTTCGGATGGCTTTCTAATCTATTGTATACGTCGTAAAATACGGGGAAGAAAAAAAACCTTAGACCAATTTTTATGTGATTGGTGAAGCGTCGTCTTTGACGGTATTTGGATGATTATTTTTCGATAGCTGCTTCTATTGGTTTTAAGGGCAGTAACTTTCTTTAATCCAATCATTTTTTTAGCACTGATTCGAAGCAAACAATAAGTCGCTGAGAAATATGTATGAAACTAATTTTCGAGTGAGGTTTGCTCTATTAAAAAATACCTCTTTCATATATCTATTTTTACTTCTACTTGTATTTTATAATTTTAAAATTTATTTATTTATAATTTGTTTATAATTTAAATTATCGATTATCGCATAATTCAAATCCAACCAAAACTAAATGATTTCGATGTAAATGTAAGGTGTTCAAGATTCGCTGCTTTCGCAAGTTTACTTCTTTTACTATTGAATTTGATATGTGCTGTGCAGCTCGTTGTATTAGGGGAATCTACTTTTTTGTTTATTAATAATGATTTTATCAATTTATGTATGTATATTTTTTAATTATTATCGGCAGCGGGTTGTTTTACTTTTTCAATAAATTTTAGTAATATATTATAAAGGTTTAGTCATTTGAGTGTAACATAGGTTAGTTTTTAAGAATTTCTTGAGTAAACAGAATTTCCATATCATCATAAAATGGAAGTTATATTAACCCAAACTTGTAAAGTTTTTACTCAAAAATTTTAAAAATTATTCTTAAAAATAATTCTTGGCAATCAGCCAATCGATGGATGAAATTGCTTTAAATTATATATAGAGCAAAGTATGGTTTATACTTGATACTAAGTTCAGCTGTTTTGAATCAGTTCTCGAAAAAAGTATTTTCATTCGCTCTTATACTGCGCGACTAATCAAGAAGTGCAAACCGGACATCAATACCGATCAGTAATGAAGCCTGTTTTTGAAATATCAAAAAACAAATCAATACCTTTAGAAGCCCATTATAAAGAACAAGAAGAAGTAAGGAAGGAAGGCAAGTCCATATTTTAAGTTACTTTCTTTTATTTTTTTGTCCAGTCATGTGGTTGATGCTTAGTGTCTCCGTTATTGCTGACAGCCTGCGTGACGGTGTAGCTCAGCTAACAAAATTTCATCGGCTTTACGGACAGAGCGACGTGCATCTTTCACATCGACATTTCCGGAACGAAATCAAGCAAACCACTTGTGGGTTCTTCGTTCACTCCAGCACTCTTACCATTTTTTTCTCTGTAGCATTTTTTGCAGTAAAAAAACATCACAGAACCTATTTCATCATATGTTTCACTCATCTGCAAATCAGTAGAACTTTTTAGACGAGTAAAGTATTAGAAAACAATCTTCACAAAACATGTAAACTGAAATATCACCTTTTAACCACATGTTCGTTTGAAACAATCAGGTGAGCGCTTCCCGATATATAGGAACTACAAAGTCTTCTTACATAACCCAACACATCGGTCTTTAATTCCCGGAATTAGATGGATTCTGCTTATCAGCGCTCCCCAAGGATGATGCAATCTATGCTCACAAGTTGCAATAGTTGAGTTTAAATCTAATAGAATCTAGACCTTTTTTAAAATTAGACATCTAGAATTTACCATAAAAAGCGTTCATTGTTCTTCTTCTTGATAAGTCTTGCTTACTTTTTCAAATTTTGAAATTAGTTTACATCCTATTTTCAAATTAGTTTACATCGGTATCAAGCATAGTGAATCGATTTTGAAAGATCAAAAGTCATTTTGAAATTAACATAATTTTTCGCTTATTTATAGAGTAATTTTATTTTAATTACATGATTTTTATTGGTTTCTGAAATGCATCTTAAAATTTGGTAAAGATTTTTGAAGATTGAAAACAGAAAAATTTACTATAAAAAAGAAATAGAAAATAACGGCTTCAGGGATTTTAATATAATAGAAATCGATTTGAAAAATTCGATTTAGTTTGTATGATGTTTGTGTTTATGTCAGATATTAGATCTTAACTTTCATAATATAAAAGTTGAATACAGTCCCGTAACTATTACAAACATTCTCTTGCCTTCTCTCTCTCGCATACAATCTCACTTCATTTTTAGTGCATAACCGTTTGCATTATGAAACACAATAACAACTTGAGATTAGAGAAAAGAAAGAAAAAATAAAGCAAAACTAAAACAAAAAAAAAGCAGAAAAAAACCTTATGACTTAACTTTTAACACGTGGTTGCATGAAATTACAATTTATTTTTAATTTTTCAGCTTTTTTTTTTTCCTTTATTAAATCACACACTAATTAAAACAAAATAAAAGCGTATAGAAAAAAAAAAAGAAGAAAAAAATTGGGGGCATTTTCAAAAAGTAAAAGTTAAAGAAAACAGCAAAAAACTTTAATATAAATGAACTCATTTAACAAAACAGTCCAGTAATTGTTTATTTGGAAGAGAGACACGAATGACTTGCGAAAGAGATCACAGCCTGTATGCCTGCGCGTATATATATGTATATGTATAATCGCAAAAAGCAACAACAATGATAATTATTAATACTCATGGCAATTAAAGTGCAACCTGTCTATCCGTATGTACAAATAAATCTTTGATTCAAACTGTGTTAAAAGCGAAATCTGCCGACTAACGAAAGCGATTGGAGATCGACCATCGTTCTAATATATTAATATGTATGTACGCAATGTGAGGGATGAAAAGAGAAAACTAATTCCTGTGAAGATATGCATCCAACCTAAGAGGAATTCCAAGTTAATTTTCAAACTTCATGACTAGTCTTAGCCGGAGCAATGATTGAACTATTGCTTCACACTTTTGAAGGCTTTTCTCGGAAAAAGAAAGTTCAGAAAGATGTGAGATTAGTATAAAAATTGTTCCCAAAGGCAAATTAACTATTATTGTAAACGCATGAATGTTATTATTAGATGAAGTTGAAGGTATGTAAGAGCGGCTGCGCGAAGCAGAAGAGTGGGAAAGTTTACCAAACTGAGTACTTCGTCATTTATTTAGATCTCTCTTGTAGAGAAATATGCGAATTTTATAACATTTTACCGATATTAAGTCGTTGACTAAGCTTATAGCTTGTTATGCTTCACTACCGTTGTTACCACATTTGTATACCTACCACCGAAGAATGGCGGCATATTCAGTTTATCAAAACATTTGCAGCATTTGGCAGAAAGCTTCAGAAAACCCGTACAGCATATATCACATTCTACAATGACTTAAGCATGTCCGTCCGCCCACCTGTCCACGAAGAATATGTTCCTCTTCTTCGAATTTGGCAAATATATTGGCAGTCCTTGCACGCAGGTTAGTATTGGAAATAAGAGCATTTCTGCTTTCGGAGTTTTTTCTTAATTTCTCATAAACTACGATAGAAGCACTAAAAAATCAATTAATCTACAAAATTTGGAATTTTTTATTTTTTAGTCCTTTGTTAGGACAAAGCTGGGGAGTACAAAGAATTCTGTCAAAGCTGAATATAAAATCCTTATCTATTTTTACAACCCTTTTGGGATCGTTTCCAGAGCTTTATAAAAATTCTTTATTTCGAAGAGCTTCTTCCAGCGACGACAAATGCAAAGGCGAGCTAACTTAAAAGCTTGGGAAGGGGCATTTTTGAGTCAGTGGCTTAGGCAGGTAAAAGAAAAACGTCGGCTTGGAAAATTGCAAGTAAGAAAGTCACTTGACAGGGTATATTTACTAATTCGATATCGTATCCTATTCTGAATAAACTACACTGTCAAAGAACTTCAACTTGCAAATTGTGTTCCCTGCACGCTTAGGATAAGAAATAATTCAGGTTTGGTGTTTTGTTGAACGCCTCAAATGCTTAGGAAAATAAATGGTAAAAACACATTAATATGCTGGTTTTTAACAAAAAAAATATTTTCAAATACTTGTGGTTCGCACATATCTTGGTGATAGAAAGTGTGGCGCTAGTTAGTTCCAAAGAAAAACATTTAACAGTAGACAGAAGAGAGTTCCGTCTATGATAAGTTATCAGTAGTTATTACTTCTAGCGTACTACCTTTATATAGATATGTTTTTAACAAATAAAGTCTTATCGCATATAAAAGTTAAAAGAAATTTTTTTTTTTTTTAAACATATATCTCATTGAATCTATATAAAGCGTAAGTGACGGTACGTTTAATTCACTTTTCTTTAGTGAGAATAAATTTATGTTTTCAATTAGAGAGTCGAAAAATGTTGTTTATTTATTGTACACTTAATATCGATCGCTTCTCCCCTTTCATATTTTATTTCATATTTTATTTATTTTATTAGTATTTTTTTTTTTTTTTTGTATTTTTTTCAAGTGGCCTTGAAAGTGAAAAGATGTCAGCTACACTTTCGCTTTTTTTTCAATTTTAAATTAAATATGTTATGGTTGTTGGGCTTCATAAGTTTTGTATGCCAAACAAAACAAAAACATAAAATTTCCATAATTTAAATCCAATCATCGTATTATTGATACGTGTCGGGCATAAGTTATATCATAAAATAATAAACAAAGCATTAACGGTATTTCTTGCTTTATTATATTTTTAATTTTGTTCCATTGTTATTACAGTCAATTAGCGGCGGTTCCTCCAAAATACCTCACCAAACCTTCAACAGTAGTAAACTTTTCGTAAACAAAACTAGTATAAACAAATTCATTATAATGATAATAACGCTGGTAGCAAATCCATTACTTATTATTGTCAAGCAAATAACTGTTAAATTTGTCACTTATTGGTATTTTGAGCGCACGTTAACACGTTATTTTCTTGTGACTTTTGCCAGCTTTTTGCAGAGTGCGTCAACTTACTGCCGTAACTCTTCAGATTACCCTAAAGAAAAGATAATATTTGACTTGAAATGCGCAGATCATTCCCTTTATAAAGCAAGTCATAGGCCCATATGTGATTTTCTAACAGATGATAGAAAAGTTCACGCCCAAGAGCGACTACAAATTGCTGCAGAAGGTCAAGAACGTGATATTAGAAGAGAATTCGAATATCGTGCATCGGGCCTAAATAAATCTGTCTTTTTTTTAAATGCATTAATTTTGGAAAATTTGAATCGATTACAAATATTTCATTCTTACACCCTACACCATTTGCATCACAAGTATAGAAAGTGTTTAAGTTTGTGAGGATGCATGTCATACCTAGAAGATCTCCCCTTTTTTAGGTTACTCGATTCAGGATTATCCTGGAAATCAATGCAAACTGGCTGTCCGTCCGAACGTTTGTTCAACCTGCCGGTAGCAAGTTTGGAGAGATTTGGCTCAAAGAGAAGGTCTATTGAACGTAAATTGCATTAGAGTATTTTTGCGACCACGCCCCATATAACGCCACAGTTAGAGATCCTGTAAAATAATTGCAGCTTTGAATATTTTTCAAATAAAATCATTGAGCAACATTATGATGTTCTGAATTGATGCGAAAAATTTGGATTGAATAGGACCACCTTTTGAACCTCTTCCCAAACCTTTATATAACAAAATTTTCTTATTTGTAAAACAAACCAAATTAATCCTCATCTCATTTATGTGAACTTGTGAGTGAAAGAGAGTGAATGACTGATTTTCAGCACTTTTTGGCAAGAAAAAGAAATTAGTTTTACTAAATTTTCAAAACGTCTCGAGCCCTTTCCCAAATGAAAAAAGAAATTATCGAAAGTAATGTAAATTGCTTAATGCTTGGCCTGCACCACTTGTGCTACAGGGTCTATTAAGTTTGTGCGGATGTATATAACACGCAAAAGGATTGGCCCACTTTTTATTATATTCAGAATCATTTGCTGAATCCATCTAAGTCTGTCCGTCTATCTGCCCGTCTAAGTTTGTGCTGAAGCTGCAGGCCAGAATGACGTGACGCTGACATGCTTTGAACCAAGGACGGATGCTATTGAAAACAGTTTCGTCTACTTTTTCAACTACTCCTTATATAAGACCCTATTTCGAAATATCGTTATATGGGAAAAGATTGCAATTTTCAAAATCCACAAAACTGGCTTTGTAATAGTTAATCATCAATTATCAATGAATGAATAACGGTATTAGGCGATGTGATTTTAGGATATCTAATAGCTTGTGCTATATGTTCTTACTTGTTTCATATAAATTTTCAATTCATTTTAAGAAAAACACTTACGACACGTTATAAAGGCGTTTTTCACGCTGGAAATTGCGTTGGCAAAACTCACACAAAAGTAGTAGTAAAGAGAATGGCACACACACACAAACACTTTTTGAGGAAATCATCGTTATAATTTGATCAATTACTTGTATTAATTACAAATTATTTAAAAATTAATTAATTAGGAGTCACTGCAGTGATTAGATTAATCCGGTTGATGGTTAATTTTTTTTTTTTTTTCTGAAAGGTGAACTTAGAAGATTTTCCAAATAGGCGAAACCGTGACTACTGCTTCTTGAATTTTTTTCGCTCATTTGACTCTATATCAACTTTATTCCTCGTATGAAAGCTTAAAAAAGAGACCTAGCCTTAATGAATCTATCCATTACGCCCAAAGCATTCTATTGATTTAAGGTGAACACCTCGAGTATAAAAAAATAATTTATAGTAAAAGAGAAAAATTGAAAAATGAAAATCATCGTAAACAACTGTCCTCCTAAAATATGTCAAAACAGCTGCACGGGTTGTTTTTTTTGTTGTTTATTTATTTTTTTTTCTTGTATAACCTACGTGTAGGCGTTTCACAATTGCATACAAAAACGTGAGGACAGAAACATATAATCAAAAGACTAGTTCTTAAAAAAAAAAAGAATTGTTAAAATTGCTAAAATTAAAAACTAAGAACCCCAACGACCAAAAACAAATCAAGATAAATTCATCTTAAAAATTAAAACGAAAATACACTTTTTTCTTTTGCATGTACGTGTTTATAAAATTAACTGTCACATGGTAAGCGACATAAGCCAACAACAAGATGTTGTCAACTACTAACAAGAAGTTTTTAAGAAAAAAACCAGAAGAAAAACACCTGAAATACCTACGACTCTTAACTGTCAGGGTGACAGTGTTTAGCCTGAATTCACAAGCAAATTAAAAAACAAACAGAGTTAAATTAATACTAAGTTTAAATTTACATATTTTGTTTGTTCTTTTTTTTTTCCATTTTTGTTTTTTTGTATTTAGTTTTCCAAAAATTCAGGCTTCAAAAAAACCTGAAAACAGAAAAGAAATCCGAATTAGGATTTTGACAATTAAAAGCTTTAGAGTGTTAAAACTGACAGCATTTAATCAAATGTCAAAATCTTTTAGACACCCACACGGCTTTTTCCATTTTGGTAGATTGTTAGCTTCGTTTACGTTGCTTTTTTAACCCTTTTTGTTCCTTTTTACAACCATAAGCGTAGGAAAGAGTATTGAAAATTTGTCATTTCGTTTGTAACGCTGAATACTAACACTTTTAGGGCTGAAAAAACATAGGCAGAGAAACATGACAGCATCCTTTAGTATCCATTTAATTGGGTGTGATTTATAGATCATTGGTTTAAACTCTTCTTTCTCTTCAGGCATTGCTTGCGCCAGTCGGTTTTACTTATCGTTCGTAAGTGGAGGGGACCTAAAATTCTGCTTCAATTTTTTTCGACTGCAAAATATCTGCTACAGTTGCTTAGCTACTTTTTGCGAATAAATATCAAGTTCTGATAAATGCCTTTTTTTTTTCTCTCCTCTTAGTTTAAGTTTAAATTCCTTGTAGTTAGTTATTTAGCAATATTGTATTGTTTGTTTTGCTGGTTATTTTTGCTCTTCAGTCAAGATCAAAATCGTATTTTGTTAAATTAAATAAAAAAAAAAAAACAATTATATTTTTTTTATTTTTCAAAAAACAATGCACTGGTGTTTACTATCAGTTTAATGAACGAAAGTGAAAGGTGACTGTGTTGGAGAAGTGTGTGTGGTAGAGAAGTATTAGTTGTGCTTGATCGATTGATGTCCCAATCATATTGAACTTTAAAACCAAACTATCGAATAACTTAATGTTTTTCTTCTATTAGTAGATATTTTCGTTTCGATTCATTGTTCATTCAATGGTTAATGTCAGCGTTGAAGTTTGTTTTCTGTGTACAAAAGTGTTGAACAACCGAAACCTTCATCATTGAAATATAAGTACAGGAAACTTACAGCCAGGTACGCGATTAATGCACGAGACATTCAACCATTAATATAAGGATCAATTGTTATTGAGCGAGTTTCTAAGTCTATCATTTTCGCTTTAGCTTAATTTGGCGAAACCACTCTTGACGTAATAAATAGTCAGCTATCTTCAAGACTTTGCCGACAAACACAAGAAGCAAAATTTTTTTTTATTGAACGACTTCTTTAATCGTCTTACAAAAGAAAACGAAAACTTTACGAGAGAGTTTTTTCTTACTTAGTTTATTGCCCTTTCAATTCATTTAAAGCACCAGCGAACTCACTAGGGTATGGCCACTAACTTCCTATCTCTTTCTCTTCTCTCATTTCTTTAAGACGGTTATCGTATAATATGGGGGAATAGGGCATCTCCCCTGAGTGACTGATCATAATTAGAACAAGTAAAAAAGTTATATTCGGCGGAGGCATACCCACCATTATACTTTTCGCTTTCTACTCATCAAGTTTTAATCACTTGTGAATTTATGTGGGTAAGGCCGATTTTTTCCATTTTCGTACGTGAAGAGGAGAGTGTTTCGTAAAGTAAATGTCAACCTTTTAAGTTTTATAATTCCTGAGTAACGAACAAAAACTCACAAATTTTTGTTAAGAAAAACGAAGTTGCGTTTAGTTTGTGCTCTACAGAGGGCTTTTGCTCTAACTGTTTTGGACCATTTTCAATATCAAGCTGCGCGCAATTACTTCTAATGGTTCTACCAAATTTAAAGTCGTTATCTTCATTTTTGCGGCCAGGAGAATGCCAACAGCAGACACACAGACCGACAGATATGGCTTAATCAATTTAGAATTTTACGATGATCAAGAATATATGTACTTCATAGGGTGCCAGAAGCTTCCTTTGGGGTGTTACATACATTATGAAAAAAAAAAACAAAATGAGTAAACCCCCATCCTTCAATGACGGACATAAAAAAATAAATAAGAGACCAGTCATCAACCAGTCATTTCTATTGAACATCCTTCATTTAGCGCAGTGGCTAATTTGGCTTTTCAAAGAGGCGATCTTTTTAATGAAGATTAGCATAAGGCTACAGCCAGCATTGCACGGGCAGTATAACTTATGCGCTCAACGACCAGCTTTACAAGTGCATTAAATGAAGAATATCTTACAGTCTTTTCCACTATCCATCTTTTGTGTCCCACTTGTTACAAGACTTATCATAAAATGCAAGAATCTGCATTTGGCAACAAAGTTTAATTTTTAATACTTTTTAGTGCTGACGAAAATAACACAAAGATTGTTGATTAGAAAATGAATTTTGTTAAATCAGAATCACGTGTTGGACCCCTTCCTTATAAGATCTCCCATCGAAAAGCCGTCGACTATTGCGCATCCTTTTACTTTTTTTTTATTCAATTAAATGCCACGACATGTATACAAAATTGATGTAAACCTACAAAGGGAAAAGAGGGGAACACTTTAGATGATCCGCAAAAGTCGAACCACTTTTGTCGCCTTTATGGGTGTTTTTCGAACGATTGTTTAAAAAAATATTTCGTGTTAGCGCTATTTTTGTTTAATCATCGGCCTGAGTAGCCGGGTAAGTAAGAACCGTTAGTGTTAGCGAATTCAAATCTAAATGCGGTAAAGTTTACTATAATGGGCACTCAGCGGTTAACACTTACGGCTTGGGCACATCTTTACTAGATTGCGGCCGTCATCTCACTATTTCTTTCGTTTTTCTTTTTCCTTATTTGTTTCTCAGCGGGTTACGTACCCTTCGAAAAAAAAAAGCGGATTCTTAAAAATATCATCGGATGCTGATTAGATTTCAAAGACATTTAGAAAATTTTTGAATTGTCTTTTTAAATTCACAATTGTGCCTTGGAACCGTACGCTAAAACAAGCCAAATAAAAAGAAAGGATTGTTCTGTTATGTACATGTTTCGCTCTTGAAAACTCTGAACAAACAAATTTTTTACGGGTTTCGCTTTCAATTTAAAAAAATTCATAAATTAATAAATCTTTTCATTCCCAGTCAGAGGGAAATTTAAAGGACCCTATAAAGTATATATGTTCTTTATGAGTACCGAAATGTAAATCTATTTAGTTTTGTCCGTCTGTCCGTTTGTGCAACGTCTGTGATAAACATTCTTATTGTCGTAAAAGTTAAGATATTCACTTTGTATTTGACGTAAGCATTGGCTTATCTTGCACGCAGATTGCTGTTGAAAATGAACTAAATTGGCCAAAGGACACTGGTACGGCACACCACCCACTAAACAGAAACAAATTTCTTCGTACGATCTATGGGCGATTCTGCAATATCTATACAAAAAGCGAAAAGATCGGCTATGTACGTGCAACATTAATTCCTTCCCCTCGCATGTCGACTATATGTCAACCTCGTTTTCATTAAGCCGACTCCGATATCGAGGTAGACTCGACATTACGCTATTTAAAGTGTTTTTTTTCGCTTTCAAACGCTCGTGTCCCGATTGATACTATAATAAATTGACCAATCAAGACAACATGTAATGTCCCGCCTCTCCTTTTCCAATGCTTTCAAACAGTCCGAAGTATTTTAAATTGCATTAAACTCGTAACAGCGAGCATTGCTAGGAGATTTAGTTAAATTAAATATGAATCGTGAAGTTATGAAAATATTTTGATGACAAAAACCGAGTGCACGATTGAGAAAACGGGAAGATCTACACGAGCATCTACGCGAAACATCAAACGAAAAGCAACACGCGAAACAACAAACGAAAGCGAAAATCGTTCCAATTACTCCGCTTAAGATCTTTTCCACAAGGATTCCTTTTAATTATGAATACTTCCAGCTTTGTTGTTCTTGTAAAAATTTTATATTAGAGAAATCGTGAATTTTCAAAATTGAATTACATTATAAACGACAATATACGTATCGGTTTATGTTTCACTGGAATGTTTACATCCTTCGAAGCAGTCATCTAGGAGAATAGACAAGTACGTAAACCACCAAATGGCCATAATATTAGCGAAAAAAAGCTTTGAATTCGGTTTTATGACAAAGGTGCTAAACATATGAACTGCTGGCCAGAATTTGTAGTAACTTTCCATTACGGAAATGTATTTTTCGCGCATTCCTTGTTCCATATCCTCGGCACGAACTGATTTGGATAGATTCGATAAAAATACTACACCCAGATTTAGCGTAGGTGCCAGATATAATTGAACATTAACGATTTCTTTGAGATTCGCAAAAGCATAATTTTGTTGTTGATTTGCAAGCCATGGATGTACAATATTTAACCAATATTGCATAGTCGGGCCAATAAAGCCCATACCGATTGACGCATATTTAACGGTTCTCATCCACTTGATACTCTTTATATCCGTTGCGCCACTGTAGTGTTGTGCAAACAAGTCCCCGACAGCCATTAGACAGGCAATCCAAAAGCCTTGAAATATATATTCCCACAATGGCTTCAACGAAGATTTGAGGGAAGGCGATCGTGCACCAGCATGAGCATTCATATTAAAGAATATTTTTCTTCAAAATTTCAGAGACAATAAATTTTATCACAATTTCAAAAAAAAGATGTAAAAATATATCAATTGCGGCAAAATTCTGAAGACTTCAATGAATATAATAAACAATTTGATTTCTTCCTTTTTGATCAAACTCTTTTAATACCAAATTTATCATCCCGGTACAAAAAGTACTCATTAATTTTGCCGAAATACTTTCTTCGGAAAGTTTGTGAAGCCTTTGGATATTCTTTTATAGAAATTTTTAGTTACATGCTACACAGGAAGCACATTAGATATATAACATTTGGATATTCGCTGAGGAAACTGATGGCTGGTGATACGTCCTTGACCGAATAGAATAGAGTTAGGTGATACATCGCTTAATATCACGAATCTCTTAGAGTTCACTTGGCACGTTTTCAAGGTTTTTTCTAGTGGCTTTCGCATGGATGTCGGATGTACTGATTTTACTAAAGCGTTTGAATTAATTAACCATAACTTATTGATCTTCAAACTCCATGCCTGCATAACAGATCATTCAGGGCTCTGTTTAACCTTATTACCTGGCATGAATTTCTCGTGACCAATTAGAGCTAATTAGGGCCCCTTTAATTTAATTTACACATTAATGATCTTCCCTCGGCAATTAAATCCAGTTCGATATTAATGTACGCTGACGATGTTAAGCTAGTTTCTTCCTTCTTCTTGGAATCGCAATGGTATCAGCTTCCAATTGACTCAAATAATTTGATTACATTGTGCTCGTACAATTTTTTGAAATTAAATTTAAAAAAACGCAAAAAGCTTTCTTTCTCAAGAAGGAAGTCATTCAACACTGAGTATTTCATTGAGTCACATAAGTTGAAAAATGTAGATTCGTTCATAGCTTTAAAGGTTCTATTCGACCCACGATTATATTTAAATTTGTACACTGAGCTCTCTTTAAGTAGAGTTAGGTCCGGGCTAGATTTCATTAAGAGGTGGTCCAAACAGCTTAAGGATACTTACATTACAAAAAACCTACATATGTGCTTAGTTAGACCAATACTTAAGTATGCCTCTGTTGTGTGGCCTTCTTCCATAGGTGTTATGTAG
Source organism: Glossina pallidipes (assembly GCA_000688715.1). Taxonomy (NCBI): domain Eukaryota; kingdom Metazoa; phylum Arthropoda; class Insecta; order Diptera; family Glossinidae; genus Glossina; species Glossina pallidipes. Next base: position 945,436 of record KK499832.1, read on the forward strand.
ATTCAACTAAATCAGTTAAAAAGCAAGTCTTGTTGTGTGTCCTTAGGAATTTAGGTTGGTACCCGCTTGTCTCTCTGCCTCCTTATGAAATCAGATTGCTTCTGATATCCTTATTATCACTTGAGAAACGTAGATTTATTCTTGGAGTTTCCTTCTTAATTAAGTTAATTAATAGTACTATCGATTCGTCCACATTATATGGTGAGATGTCCCTAACTGCTTTTCTATGCATTTTATTTTCATTAAGCTTTAGTCAATGTAAATACAATCATGAGCTGTTTAATCCGTTCAGAGTTGTTTGCTGAAACCTAAATGATGTCTGTCACTTAATCTCAATATCGGATTCTTTAAAGTCTATCAAAACAACTTTACTTAATATGCGCGATTTGTCTATGTCGTACTTAAAATAACTTGCAATCTTAACCTCTCGCTGCGATTCGGAATTTAACTGGTGTTGTTTACTGTTATCGATTGCCAAGCTTTTGCATGTTTGCAATGGTTTAGGAGTTCACCTGCTGGTTATGGGTGTGCCTCTAAGCTAGCTGTGTACACGCTTTTTTTCTTTGATATGTGTTTATATGTATAAGTGAATTATTATTTAATTATTAATTTTTCTTGACCTCTCCGTATATTCTTTATAATAGTTTTTGATAACAATTAGTATAAGATTTACTTCTAAGAGTCAATTGAATTCCACTCTTAACTTATTTAAGCTGAGTTTCATGTGCAAGTAAATAAATAAATAAGTTTATAGGTTTTTAGAGAGCACCAACCTTCAAACGAAATACGCCAAAATTTCATCGCATTGTACCCATTCGTTTATAGATTATAGTTGCTTTAGTGATGCTACCCACAAAATTCATACTTTTCAACATTTCTGCAAAACCACTTCACGGAAATTGCATTACATGTACAATTAGATATCGTAACATATAGAAATTTGCCTCGGAAACGGAATAAGTTATATGTGTTCTTGACCGGCTTGAGAAGTCGGATCGACTTAGCTGTGTTAAATTAAATTTTTTCTAAAAAGCAGAGGCTTTCGTCAAAATTGTGTTAAGCGGAATGTAATTTATTTAAATTCAAAAACTCTGGCAATTTTGACCTCGCCGCCCGCCTCATTTTCGCGAGAATAGTATCTGCAGTAAATATTAAAGTAAAAATAGTTTCCTTTAATATAAAGATAAGCAAGATTTTTTTTTATCCTTATGAGCAACGTTTTAGGAAATCTTGCAATATCAGCCAATGTGATGAGTAAAAAAGGTTCGTTCGCGAACAAATATAATTTTCTTTTGTTTTCCTTTTTTTGGGGATTTATGTATTTGTGTATGGTAAGACCTTTAAAAATCGTATGGCTTTTGTATATATCAAATTACAAGTTCTTAGGTAAAGCAAAAATTTTGGAATATATAGGAAAATACATACAATATTATTTAGAATTCTACCTGTAATGATTCGCAAGTCTGTCCGTCAAAAGTTCCTTACTTATAGAAAAGCGGCTGCTAATTCTTTTCGAAATATATGAGGAAATTTTTTAAAAAATTGATTTTATGAATTCAGTTTGACCTCTTGTTCATGTTCGTGGACATCGACTAATAGGTTAACCTCTTACTTTACAACGGAAACTTGATAACTTCTCAAATACAAGTTGATTCAGAATTTTCGAATTTATGATTTTCTCTAATCGCCATCATCATGTTCTTTACGTTCACTATATTCTTTAATTTTTTGCGGTCGATGTCGCCGCAGCGGCGCCATTTTCCAATTATCATAAATAGCAATATCGCCACTATAGCAACACGATGCCATCAATGATCTATAATTCATATATAGGTAATAAAAAATCTGAATTTGCATTGTTGAAGTGTGTTTTAACATAGCTTCAAGAAATCTGCACTCTGTTATTTTTAAGTAAATCACTAAGGGACAAATAACTTCGAAAGATTAAATTCGCTTTGATTATCTATCGCTCACATCAGAGAAATTCGCCGAACGCGTAGAGTTAAATGTTCGTAGAGTCATCGGCCATGTAGCATGCTGCTTGATGCCGTTTAAATACCAAAACGATACGATTCCATTTTCTTCATTTGACACGTGACCAATAGTGCGCGATTGTAAACGTTATTGAGGCTATTGCAGTCTAAAATATGCAGCTCAGTGACATTCATGATGATCGTTATGTAAAAATTGCAAAGCACGTAAAAGTTCGAATTCCAGACTGGACCAAATGCGACAAATAATGCATTTCAACTAAGTTATTGAATTAAAACCGGAGATCATTATATAGAATGATTGTGATCTTGCTGTCCTTACACATGAACGTGGCACGTGCGTATTTGAATTTTAGGGCAAAATATACGATCTTTCGTATTCCTCGCTAAAACCGCCACCATCACCAACACAAGCTCATTTAAATGGAACCGAAAGCGAAAACGACTCTTCGAGTTTATTCTGGAAAAGAATTTATTTATAACCTCAAGTTTGTTTGTAATAACTTAACCACCTCAGAACGCCAATGAAAATGTATTAATTTAATTTATTAAGCACACTGCGGAAAAGCGACGTTGCAAGTTTTACTTAAATTAAGAAAATTTCCAAAAGAATTTGTTTTTGTTTGCTTTTGCAACCAAAATACCTTTGAAGCATAGACCATAACAAAGTTTATAATTATTTTTAAAATTTCTTTAAAAATCTTTATCAGCTAAATTAAAACCTGAAATGAAATTACATTTATCTCATCAAGCTAATCGAAACTCATTATCCAAGAAATATAAAGAAAATTTAATTACAAATACGTCACAATGTGACCAAATTGCATTAGTCGCTATAGCCAGCTTCACAACATACATTTACACAATAAAGCCAACGAGCAACAACAGAATTGGCATAATCATCAGACTTGTCCACATTGATAACAACAATAACAACAACAACAACAATTTATTTATTAGTTAGGTAGTTAATTATTTAGTTAGTTTGTCTATAAAGTGGGTGAACACGCAACAAAATGTTTGAACACATGTCCCACTTCCATACCACATAATTTACAGATGGACTATTTATATATATATGTATATGTGTATATATAAATATATATATAATTTGTGTTGCTTGGCTGATTGCCTAACTGACATATAACATCTAACTGTATTTGAACAACTCGTATAGAAAGAAAAAACCGGAACTGTTGATAACTGTACTCACAACAACTAGGAAAGCATTTGATGTTTGTGGACATCTCTTAGCGATATAATAATATTTTACACTAATGTTGCTGTTGCTGTTGCGATTGCTGTCATAGCCACAAGTCATAGCTCAAGCTTAACTAATATCTCTCAATAAAGAAGAAAGGAAAGAAAAAGAGAAATTTCTTTTTTTTTCATTTCGAACTCTTTCTCTTCATTTCTTTTGTTCAATGTTTACGTTGGCGGTATATTATTCATCTTTTTGCCCGTTGTTGCTGTTTTTTCCATTTCTTCAGTTATGTAATAGTTGTCGGTTTTGTTTTTACCGCTTTCATGAATTTTTCAAAGTCTCTGTCGTGACCTTGGACTTAGTTTTATTATTATTATTTTTTTTTTTTTATTTTCTCTATCCAACTCTTTTCTCGCTTTTGTCGATTACATTCAACCAAGCTCAGTGCCTGCCAGCGAGGCAGGCAGCCAGTCAGGCAAGCAACCAACCAGCCAAACAACCCATCAACTAGAGAGATGTTTTGCACACTGGTGTGTTTGGCGTTGTTGTGGAGAAGTGGGGGAAAAAGAAAGTACCAGCAAAACATAAAACCACTTTTACTTTCATTGCAAATTACGTTTGCCAATTACATGCTGAAACGCTACCGATCACATCTGAATACGCGCGCACACATACAAGCACATACACACACACACACACACACACACACACACACACACACACACACACACATGGCGCTGACTTTGTTGCCATCATCAATGAATGCTATGCTATGGGGTGACGTTGTTAAGAAAAATTTTTGCGCGCGTAAATAAAAATTTTCCCACATAATACGATACATACATATATACAAGCAGCGCTACTTATAAGAGTTGGTTATTCATAGTAAAAGTAGAGAGGAAACAATTGATAAAAAAAAAAAAAAAAAAAAATTTATTTCAATGAATTCACTAAAATTATGCTAATGATCGTAATGATGACGACTTAAAAGTGTTTGCTGATCAATTTGCAAATCATCGTCGTTCATTCATTTCAATTAATATTTCAATTAATTAAACAGACACTCGAGCAAACAATTTAGAATAGAAATAACATTCACTTTATATTATAATAATAATTAACAAGAGCTAGCCAGACTTTTTGGCTGCACTCCAGGCAAAACGATGATTTTGCAAAAAAATTTAAAAAAAAAAAAATGTATATATATATATATATATATATATATGTATATAATCAAATAAAGTACTTACGCCGCCACACACTCCACAACTATACAACAGAATATTGATTCATGCGAAAATGAAAAACACCCATACAACCACACATATACAAACACATTAAAAATTCTAAAGACTTAGTAACGTACACTCGTTCGTACCTACACTAACTCTCTCACAGTTGTCATGAATCAAACGTAGAATAATATGAATGGATATTGTGTGCCTAAGTCTGTTGTTCGTTGGCGGGTTAATAACCCGTAGCTTTTATAAACAAATAATAAAAGAATGAATAAAAAAAAAACAAACAACAAAAATTCATACTTTTGATTGATATCTATCTGAACGATAAGATTTTTTTGTAGTCATAGAATTTTTGTGTTTCTTGTTTTTGTTGTAAACAAACGTACAACGACTTTTAGATAGCACCATAGCATTTATAACAGGAGGAGCCGGTTAGCTTTGTTACTAGGAGAGCATATTCCGCAAAAGTAAAATTTCTGCAGCATTCGAGTTGGGCATAGAATCCCTCCCGCCGCTACCTCTTCGCAAAAAGCGTTCACTCCAGTTGCGATTGTTCGAGTATTAGAACTAGGAGAATAACTAACAATTAATTATTCGCTCGAAGTCTTGCAGTAAACGTTTAAGTAAAGGTTTAAGAACTTGTTCCGAATGCCGGATTAAAGGGAGACGTTTTCTTCGTCTCTCTTATGTACTAAATCCATTACTTTCTTTGCAAATCTACAAAATTGCTTTAGCAGCCCAATAGAAGGCAAGTAGTTACTGGATTTGGTAAATTAATGACTTTTCGAAGAACCATTTGGTCCTCAGAAATATTACTATGTGCGGACCATATCTGAAGAAAGCGAACAATTCCGACGGCTAAAAATTCAATCCCTTTGGATACACCTACCTTTGCTTTGGGTGTTTCATGTTAAACAGATCATCCACTTTGGGATTCTTTTTTTACAGATATGCTCCCCCTTTCCCCGTTGTGTACTTCTCTTTTGTTTTCATGAACGCATTCCTTTCGCATGCTAAGAAGAAGAGGGACAAGTTCGGTTATCTTAAATTTCAAAGTTTACTACGAAGTGCAGTTGCCTAGTCCAGGTTTCCTAGCTCATCAGAAGACTGCATAATAGAAACAGCAATGAAAAGGAGAAAGAGAGCAACGCAATTTTCCATTCCGAGTAACTGAAGGCTGATTAGACAAGTAATTTAGGGGAGGAAAGTGTGTCCGGGATAAAGGCAATCAAATCATTTTCTGCGCAATATCAAAGGATCCTACGTTTATCATTCCCCTTTTCTCCTTTCGATCTTAATCGAAAACTCGATACCAATTATATAGACTTCATCGTTGCAGATTGATTGAGTCGTGATCCTTTGGCTTATCCTTTCGTATCCTTCTTCTTTTTGGTATTTGTTTCGTTTTCAACACATTTTCAAACATTGAGATGAAAACCGGAAAGAGATTTGCGTACAAGATCAAAATTGGAAGACAACTATCTACTCGCAAATATGTTTACAGGCATTTCCAAAAACTATATTCCATTAAAAGCAATTCCTTTAATAAAATGCAACAATCAAACATCAAGAGAACAGAAAAATTTATTATTAAAATAACTGAAGTCGTTGGAATGACACGATTCTAATTAATAAAGAAGAAGAAGAAAAATATTTGGTATAATTCCACTTTTTCTTATAACAACAAATAATTGGCCAGAATTTTAGTTGCTGCTCAATATACTAAAACCCATGTGCTGTGATGTGTGCACATGTGCTTCCACGTGACAAGCAGAGTAGCGCCGAGAAGCAAAATTCGTGAGTTGACATGGAAGATTCCAATAATTTTCTAAAAGCATAAACATAGGCTATTGACATGAAATGTGTGAATACGATCTTAAATTATATAAGAGCCGATATCTATTGTTTAAGCATAAATGATGAACAATTTGCGATATTATATGCGATAAACTTGGCCTACAACCAAAATGCAATCCTGATCAAAATAGCCAATTCTTATAGGCTTGCTTATCCTAAGTGATAATCCGGTTCATAAAAACGTACATTAGCTCTGCTTTGTTCTTAATACAAATAATGATCTGTACTTAATGATTCTGTAACAGTAACCTCTTTATGCCCGAGAAATGGATAAAAATAAGGTAAGGGCTTAAAAATCGTAAATTTAAAATATTGCTGTTTCCTGTGTGAATGGAATAGTCGAGTTCGACTAACAGCTGTCTTCGATTCTTTTACAATGTAAGCAGTACATTTTCTGGGAAACAAATAAACAAACTATAAAAAGTTTCTTAGGCGTCCTGTCACTTGCTATCAAAGGTTAGGAGGAATATATTACTGAAAGGGCATTGTCTGCATTCTCAGATAGATTACTTTTCCAAAGAACTCTACAGCGCTAAGTGACAGGCATGAAGAGCGATTTCATTAAGCATTTTCAAATATGAAAAAAAGATATCACGGGAAACGGGCTTCGTGCGGGACAATCAGACAAAATGCCCCAGAAGTGAACTAGGAAAGACATGCGAAAAACGTGCGGACTATAAATAATATGGCATACCATTTGGTTTTTGGTATAGCGTACGTGTAGGGTAAATTTCGTTCAACACTGATATAAGTTCTTTGCCATTGTTAATTATGGGCATGCAAATCAACTCAACGCGGTTGCAGCCTGGAATACCACTTCCTACTTCTCTCCGTCTATAAGTAAATCCTTTGTAGCGATTACCGTGCTCACAGATACAGAAGAAGACTTTCTCGGAGTGACTTACGCATATATATACATATATCTACACACATATATTTATATTTGGGTCTTACTTATACAAATTATTAAAGTGAGGATTGTTCATTTACTCGAAAGAAAGAGAGAGAGAGATGTTCGATGGCTTTGAGAGTTGCCCCGGGCGCTTGCAGATGAACTTAGGTTGATATTCCCGTCGTTCGATGATGAGTAAAGAAAAAGGAACGCAATAATCAATATAACCAACCTATGATAATATTACATAGTCGTTATGACGTTTCTTTAGAATCTTCACGATAACATATAAAAATTTGATGATAATAACTCTTAGAGGAATCTGAATGAATATCTATGTGCTATGGATTGGTTGTCTTGCTTTTCTTACCTAAATTATGAAACGCTTTCGTGTGCGAAGAAACTTCAATATCGATGTTGAAATTTTGGTCATTCACCAAGCCAGTGTACACAAAGTGTCATCTTTCTATTTCAATTTGTGTTTCGATGGATAATCCAACAGATAGAGAGAGGGTGGTAAAAGCGCATGAGTAGTTAGTTGGTTAAACGGTTAGATCGGTTCAGAGTTTTACAACTAATAAGAATGTAAATTGGCATAGGCGCAAGTAGAAACGTAATATGTCTGATAGGTCTAAAAATAGCAAGTCTATATATATATATATATATTTAAACGCATTCCTTAGAACAAATTCTTATGTTCAAATTTCCTATAAAATCGTTTTGAATTCAACAATGGAGGTTCATGACACTTTAAATAGCATAGTGATATGCTTTTCGCTAAAAGTGTATAATGTCCGATAATTTTCGATTATTATCAAAGCAATAACGACAAATATGTCGCATTATCGAACAACAAAAGCAACAAGTATTCATTCAAACGTGCACATATTATACAAACTCATACGCTAATCGACAACCAGCAATAGTCAAAAAAAAAGACAAAAAAATTGCCAAAAAAAAGTAAGACGTCATGCTCGTGACGTTAGATTTCACATAGACTACAACTACTACTAAAAGCATTCTTCATAAGAAAACCAAAACACAAACCAAAAAAAAAAAAGCTGAAAAAATCGATAAAATTTGCCTGAAAAAAAAAATATATATATTGTATATATATATATATATATATATATATATATATATATGAAGCGTGTGGGTGTAGCTGTTTTTTGCGCTTATAATTAATGTTGATTTCTTTAAATTAGACAGACAAAACTGTTAAATAGATAGCTTCGAGAGAGAAAAAAAAAAATGAATACGAAATACAAAAGCAATCTCAATACTGTTATAGACATTGATAGCCGCCAGTTTTATTAAAAGCTAATAGTGTTATGCAGTTATTGTTGATGGTTTACTTCAATTCGCTTTGAATTGGTTTTTCCTTTTTTGAACCTATACATGTATACGCGAATATCTTGGATTAACTGAAAAATATTAAACCTTTGGAGGACGTTAAATATATTTTTCATTCCAACCGTATGCGGAGATGAATTTTAAAACTATAATGCATTATTTCTTTTATTAAGCTCCATACTTTTTAGACAAATATATATATTTTTTTTTGTAAATTTATGTATGCATTCAGTACTAAGATACTATGGTTAAATAATTCTTTATAAATTCACTTTTTTCTTGTTGGATGGCAGCTAATGATTTATGCTGTATTTGTATTTAATTGCATTCCAATTAGCCTTGAGCATGAACGTTTTCATTTTCGAAGGAGTTTTCTTATTTACTTGATCGCTAGGTGTTATAAGTTTTTTTAATCAATATGCAATTCCGGTATACTAATATAAAAGTTATGCCATTCACTTTCGATTATCTGGAAATCATAAAAATGACGAAAGACAGTTTTATATCTCCAGCCGATGGAATACTAATCGGCTAAAGCCTACATTTAGATATGCGTATATGTACATATATATAGTTACATATAGATCGACAACTGTAATGAGTAAATCACATGTCCTAAGAGAGCTGTGTGTGCTGAACTGACTTCATGTGACTCAAGGACTTAGGCGATTATTCGTCTATTTTCTCTTGGGTTTTGGACGATAAACTACTTCTTAATTTTGCCTAGTGAAGTGTTTTTTAGTCGTTATGCCTTTTAGAGATTTTTGAATTTTGTTTCTTTTCTATTTTTATTTATTTATTTATTTTTTTTTTTTTCATCTTAGTTTCCCTCAATTTTATTTTAACTTGACTTTATTTGTTCACTATGTTTAGGCGTCGGAAATGTGTTGTTATTACTAATGATGGCTTTTTATTAAATTTTGTCTCACTAAATAATGTATTTTTGGGTGCATCCAATCTTCCATATCTATTTTAACTAATAATAGTTTTTTTTTTCTTTGTTTTATTTATATTCCAAAAATATTTTTTATATCATCTTAATTTATAAATTTTTCAGATGAAAACAAATACCAATAATATAGTCAGGCAAGGCTGACTGTTAAATATCGTAATATATTAAAAAAAAAAAAAAAATACTTTATATTTATGTGAAGGCATCATTTTCATGAAAGACCTCATACTGGAGCATGGTCAAAATGTCACCTTACATGGTCCAAATTTAGTAAACTCGATTCATTTGTTACAGATTTTAGTAATTTTCACTTGCTTTGTCACCATGAAAGAGTTTGCTTTTCAAGAGATTCCGTTTATATGGTGCGGTCTAAAGAAAAGATTTGATCCAAATTTTATGCCAAAACGGATATCTTACGGATCAATTTTCATCATAAAATATCAAAAATTGGAGGCCGTTGCCATACAAGAGTGTATTTTCCATTAAGACCTTTGTATGAGGTGGGATCCAAAAAATAGAACTACGTTGTCCGTGTACATTCTACACGAATTTTCATCAAGAAATATTGAAAATTGGTCCTTTTTGCCATATGAAGATTCAGTTTCCGTAGGAATGGTTGTAGGGCAGGGCGCTCAAAAACATGCCCAATCCCATTTTAATTTTTCACACCGAAATACTATTACTCAGCGACTTTTCTAAAACTCTAAAATTTACAATATTTCATCATACAACGGCTTGTCACAAGGCCAACGCACTTCAGAGTGTACCAAGTTCCATCAAAATATCTCAAAAATTGCGACCTACAGCTTGAACACAAAACTCCATGGACAGATATCGGTGGACAGACAAACAGAAGGACGGGTGGACAGACAAGCCTAAATCGATTCAGAATCACTTTAATAAAATATGGATCTATTTTAAGCCCATTTGAGTGCTACGTGTGTCCTCACCCTGTAGTACAAGTACAATAGGGTATAATAAAATAAATTTAATAAAAGAAAAATTGAAATTGTGTTCAGGTTAAAACGAATTTTTATATAAACCCACAATTATTGTTTAGAGAAAAATGTTCAATATATGAGCCGTTCAATTTCAAAGTGGGTCAAGTTCATTTTTGGAAAAAGAGAAATAATCATAAATAAAACTTAATATGATCTTTCTATCTGTAAACAGCTTATAGACAAATCAGATTTCCTAGTATTGTTGAGATGGTAGGTTTAACTATTCACGTTATTGTAAATATGTTTATTTTGAAAAACGTGCAAGCCCATCTTATTCGCCGAACTAGCTAGAAAATCTTTGCCAGAAAATAGAGATTTCGCTACAAGAAAGGGCCAAAAATATGTTACATTCTCTTTTGACTTAGAAAAGGCATTACCTTGTCCTAAGCTAACAGGAGCAATCACATATTATAATATAGTCCGGCGACCTCAGCGGTCCCACAATTGGCAGCAAGAAGTGACAACTTCCCGTTTGAAGAACTTCCAGAAGATCATAACTCAAAATCATACTGCAGCTTATAGCGGCACGTGCACTGACCAAAATAAAAACAAAAAGTTGGCCTTAATAATTTTTTATATATCCCCCGCGACATAGTCGAAAAGATTATACATTTTTATTGCCTGAAAGGGAATGCGAGCAATTTTTTTTTCAAACTTTGGAGGAAGTGGTCTTCAAAAAAAAAAGGAAAACAAACTGTGAATTGGATCAAAAAGATTAAAAAGTATTTTGTTTTTATGATACGAAAAAATGCTTTTACAGTTGAAATATTATCCCTTTAATTAACGATTACAAATAATTCACAAATTTTGAAAGTGGGGTCAGCTAGCTTTATAGCTAGCAGTATAAACATTGTTGGATGATAAAATTGAAAATAAAGTTTGGTCTTATTGCAGAAAGAGTAAATTAAAATCAAGTATTTTCAAACTTATGCTTAATTTTTTATGTTATCAAACGAAGAAAAGTCTAATAAAAACCTCCGATTAAAGCTACAACTATTAGATAATAAACTTACTTTGCCTAATACCACAAAATGCAGACAAATTTTGCGTACTGATGCTTGTCAATAATTTTAGAGTTATTGAGAGGTACATTTGGTAATATCTCGCAATAAAAAAAAGTGGACTTGCTGCACTTTCAAAATCAACGTCTCAAACTGTGCTCAAACATTTGGTCAAAGAGTATCGAAAAGTGCAAATAAGTAAAATCGTTACTAACGATCGTAGCATGCATTAATTGCTTCAAAACCTCTTTCTTTAACGGTAAAACAGATCACTAATGCGAAGCCGAAGCACTTTCATAAATAGTTTTCATATAAGCCTCATGCTTTTCTTTCGATATTTCCTTATGAATTCGATCGCTTTAATTGGATTCTACAACGTAGTGTTATTCCAACTTTGGGAACTGGAAAAGTAGTAAGAAAGTTATATCTCTAATTTTGCAAGAAGAAGAATGCCAACAACATACACCACACAGACGCACAGACGGACGGACATAGTTTAATCAACGTGTGCTGACCAAGGATATACACACTTTATAGGGTTTCGGAAGCTTCCTTTTGGGTGTTGCAAACAGTACGACAAAATAAGTATACCCCCGGTATACGGTAAGTATAAAAATGAGGCGAAAACATTCCTAGGAATACAATGAGAATATTAAATATGTATTTATTCAGAAACTAATTTAAAAAGATGATCTTGCTTTGTAAGAAGGCAAAACGATTTGCACGCCTAACATATCAACCAAAAAGCATGGATAAAATTCATTCGAAAATATAATAAAAGCGTTGGCTACAGCTATGAGGAGTGATTGCTCGTTTGCACCATTAACTAAAAGAGAAAAAGAACATAAACAACCAAACTAAACGAAGTATATTAGCGAATCGTAAAGCGAATGGAAGAAAAGACATAAACACCTAAAGTAAGTATATCAGCGAATCGCAAAGCGAACGGGAAGATCGTACTTTGAAATTCGAATGATCAAAATTGCAAGTCAATGTGAAAATTTAGAAAAAGGCAAAATGCGACCAGTTTTCTGCCAAATCTTAGGGGCAACGTAACAATACTCTGTTTTTGAGGGATCGATTTTATTCATTAGGGCACTTCTTTCACTGGACGCATACATCTACAATTGACCCTACTTCGGGTACAACACATGTATTTTGAATTCGAATTTCTTCGTGTTGTTTTGAAAACTTTCAAGCTTGGAAAAAAGCAACAAAAAGAAGTATTTATAAGGCTGGCCCCCTCTCGTGAAAATTTCATTTAGTACAAACTGCGTATGTTGTTATACAATTTTGCTGTTATACCCTACACCACGCGTGTTTGTTAAGGTAACACAGACGTATACAATACGCAGAAGGGCTTAACATAGATTCACCTTTTATTACACCGATCGATTTAGCATTACTTTCTAAACCCGTCTGTCCGTCTGGAGCTGTCCATTTAAATTAGTGTTCAAGCTAGAGGTCGCAATTTCTGAGATATTTCAATAAACTGTGATGCAGTCACATGTTTTGGATCCAACGACGTACGCTATTGAAAATAGCTCAGATCGGACCACTTTGTCGACCACTCCCTATATAACGCGCTATTCTGAAAAGTCGTTAAATGGAAAAAAATTGCAGGTCTCAAAATTTCTCGATAAAAGTGGCATTCTAAGTCGGTAAGAAAACTTTGGATCAGCTGCGGCAAGTTTTGGATCCGCTCATGTAAAAAAAATTGAAGTTCGTATGACAAAAAGGTATGATTTTCAATGCTTCATGATAAAAATTATATATATTACTATAAATTTTAATACAAAAAAAATTAAATAATATGAATTTCACGAAAATTGATCCTTTGTGCAGCAGGAAAGTCCAAGTTTTAATATGTGATGATGAAAATTGACCCATAATGTTATAGTGAGTTCATACCAAAATGCACTCTACAAAATTCGGATCATCTACGTCTATTTTTAAATTCTGTCCTATGTAGGGATTAAACTTGTACTACATTAGTTTGCGTTGTGGACCCGCTTCCCCATAAATATGCCTTTATATAAAAAATATGCCTTCATATAGAAACAAGATACAATTTTTCTATTCTATAAAAGAATAAGAATTGTGTTAGACAATCTGGTGCAGGGTATTTCAGGGACGGCCTTGACCGACTATAAAGTTCTCACTTGTTTTTATTATGAGAATGACTGGGCTAATACGCCGAATGAGATAGAAGTGAGCGAAGATTACATTACATATAAACCTGCATAAATCGCAGACCTTAAGATTAGATATATGTTCAAGACGATCGCGAAATATTCCGTCTGGAAGTGCATAACCATAACGTTAATGTAAATCAAAAGTAAGGCAGTTGTCTGTTTTCTTCATTACCATACCATAGATCCAAATTTTCTGATAAAATAACCGCTGCTATTGCTCTCAAGTCCGTCCTTGCTAGGAATGTCTATATATTATCTCATTTAATATCTAATTTAAATCAGATTTTTCTTGCAAACTTGAGTTTACCACTTACTAAACTTAAATACCAACAGATTGAATAGATCTGCGATCTGTGATCAAGAGTACGAAAGTGTTATAAGCGATTTTCGCTATGCTCAATTATCGCAAACGATCTAAACGCGCGAACGTACTCTTTTTAGAGTGATGAGTATAAAATGTTAGCATGCACAACTACTACAACGCGAACATAATCATTATTGCGTCATGTGTTCATTATAAAGAAATTATATAATTTTTATAGATTTTATAATAGAGTTTTTATTTTTAAAACGGTCATTAAAACAAAACACTATTCGCAAAATTTTGTTATTGTTGTTAACATAAACTGGTTATTATTTTGCTTTAGTTTTCTTGTTTTGTTTGTTTGTTCATATACTTAAAAAAAAAAATAAATAAAATACATATTCACTTTCAAATTTTCAAATAACCGTTAAATAAAACATTCGCATTTCACATTAAAATAAAAATGTAAAAAAGATCTACATAAACGCCAAACAAAAAAATATTTTATACTCTTTTTGAATAAAAGGAAGGATATATATAAATGGATGGGAGCAAACAAATGTTTTCGATCAAATGTTAAATACGCAGCACCCAGAGTAAGTATAAAATATTCATGTTCCTTTTTAGTGTTTAGTGTTAACAAAAATCTGCATCAAGACATGCACGACTATGTGTGATCAATGCCACACTCTGACTTAAAGTCTTTCGTCGTCGTTTCTTTCGTCTGTCACTTAACGACAAAAGGATCAATATCGCCAATAATTAAGGCAATAATACTTTATTTACTTTTCTATAGTGTTTTGATTATCTTTGAAGCAAAAAAGACAGATGACCTATATATAAAAATTTATGTTTAACACACATACATATCTAGGATTACAATAAAAATAAACACTTCCAATTTAAACAAATACAATCAAGAGCAAGAACATTTTATTCGGGCAACACCGACTTTTACATAGCCTACGCCACTTCGCCTATTTTCACAGAAAGCGATAACCATGGATGGTTAGATTTTCTCTACATATAAGAATTTACATTTCGTAATAGCGCCAATGTATGTTGGGGTCCAAAGGAAATAGACTTTTGCGATCCAAATTCTTTACCGTTAATTTTTTTTGCTAAAACGCTACAATGAATTAAATTTATCATCATAAAATATTAAAAATTAGTCCACTTTCCGAAGAACCTATTACGCAAGCGACATCTGGAGTGTGGCCAAGAAATAGACCCATGTGATTCTAATTGGGTCCACTTAACTTTTCTATTTAAATGTTAGCATAACCCAATTAGCTAATTGCTTAATGAATCAAACGGCTTTATTTTCTTAAATTTTCTGGATAGAGTTTAATAATAGTTCCCTTTGTTCAAAGCAATACTCATCAATTGGATCTTCAATGGGTCAGTATTCCCATAATTGCACACAAAAACCTACACACGTATATATAAATAGATATATGTGTATAGCCAGTGAGATATTGCAGGTGATAATTGGCAGCAATGAAGCCTGGAGCATAGACGAGTTCGTAAGCAGAATGCTCCAAGAATAACGACGCTTAGAGTAGAGGTAGTGGAAGACAATAGTGTATTCCATTGAGGTCCCACCATGGGAAGCTCGCTAACTGCAATCAGCTTCCGCGATGTAATACCTAACGGTGGTTCCGCGGATTAGAATGGTAGATAAAGTGGGGTAAAGTGGGATAAAGGGGGTAGTTTTAGCATGTAGCCGCCATGGATGGCGAATTGGCGAATTGTGCATGCTGCTGGCACGAATCAGTAGCATCTTTTCTACCTCCAGCTCGCATAGCGAAAAAAAAAGAAGGTATATGTGTTTAGCAAACAGTCACACTGATCGATTTTAGAAACGAGCATCGACAGAATGAAAGCACTAATATCGTATCGAAGTTCATATTTGTGAAAAATATCTAAGGTTTGTTAACATTTCTCATGAATCATTTACGCTATTTTGAGGGGAAATAATTTTGTGGCTTTTGTAATTTTCCAACGGCTCCTTCGAAAACGAGGAAAGGTATTAAATATTGAAAATACGCTTGGAAGGATTAATTGCAAGCTAACCAACAGATTTGATAGAGGAGCAGTGAAAAACAAGCTAAACCCGAAAAAGCCCACAAAAGTTAATAAAAAGTTGTCTTTTATTGTTGTATTGATATTGGGCATCAATAAGTAAACAAAAAATTAATTGAGAGCTAGGGAAGTGTTTTCCTAAAGACTCAATTTCTTGAACTTCACGTCATGACAGTTCATGCACATAAAATGTCGACTAATAACGTCAGATAGAAAGTATATATCCTCTAGGCAAAGAGGAACGTTTTTTCTCAAAACCAAAATACCGCTAAACGGAAACGATTTGCAAAAAGTGTTTGTAAGGAGTATTTTTTGACGATTGAAAAAAGGAAACAATGGACATATAGTACTGGGCTTATGTCAAGACGGCGATAATTGCGTTAGACATCCGTAAAAAAGAAGGAATGAACACGATGGTGGGTTAGTGTCATTTTTCATAGATTGAAGCAAACCGTGCGCCACTGCAACTAATATATAGGTTTCGTTTTATACGATGCATATAAGCGTTGAATATAAACTCAACTATTAATTAAATTTTTTAAATTTATTTATTTATTAAAAAAGTTACTTTTCTGCGATTTATTTTACTCGCCAATATGTTATGCATATTGTTCTCCGATTTCGCCGGGCATTGAGAAGCAGTACCTTGCAGGTGGTATCTATCATTTTTTTTTTTTTCGATGGCTTATCCCCAGGACATGTCTCCTATACATGTAATGCGTGTGACGGTCGGAAAGAAGATAGGAAAGAAAGAAAGAGGTAGAGAATTGCGTAGGCTCTCCGATCTATGATCCAAACGGTAAGTATTATGCCTACTTCGCACTCACTATAACTACGCTCAAGTATGATAGCACCGCACTGAGGTTTGAGCCCACCAACACTGACTTTGTCGTCGTGAAATTGAACATGAAAACAACTCGAAATTGCCGCAAATATTGCTTAGAATTATGTACGCCTTGCTAGGTCTAAAGAGACGTCCATGGATGTCACAACCGATATAACAAGATTAGTGCATTCTATTAAGGGTAAATCTAATAAACTCAGACGACAATTTAATTATAAATTTTCCCACTTTGCTTCATTGCTCGGCACAAATGTGTTCTTATAATTTTTACTTTTTTTTATTATTATTTTTAGATTTTATTGTGTTGAGATCTTGTTTTTATTTATTTTACATTTACATTCTTATTTTTTTTTTGTTAAAATAAGAAGGAAATTTCAAGTGTAAGTGTTGCACGAATATAATGCACACTCAATGTGTGCATATGTGCACTTAGAGAAATTCAAAAATGACGTTCGCAAATTTTTTGGCAAATTAAAATGAAACACAACAACAGACAGGTCATTATGCCGTGCATCAAAAAGCATTTACTTAAATTAATGTACAATTTTTAATTCGAATCAATTTCCTGAAATAGGTGTTCCACTCAAACACACACATTATTTGAAAATGATTATCTTTTAGTAAACGATGCTTTTAACCTCTCGCGTCATTATGTGACACATTAAATGTGTACGACATTAGGAAAAGAGATAATCTTTTAAAAAAGCTTTGGCAGAGAGTGTGAGTGTGAGTGTGCGCGATAAATCGCATGAATTCAGATAAGTCTAACACAAATGCTTAACGGCTGCTTATACCTCACCCTAAATCAATCAGCTTTTTTTCTCCTTTATTTTATTTTTTCCAAATTTTCCTTTAATCATTAAATAAATATCAAATTAGCTATTTTCACAAGAAAATAAAAAATATATTAAATCGCACACCAAGCCTGATGGGATTGCATACAGTGATTCGGCATAGAAATAGCCCGTCTTTATGAAAAATGAATAAATACAAGTAAGTGGGAATGCTGCTGTAAATTATTCAGATAAACTACACTTTTCTTATGCTGCATTCATTTAAGTGCAGCGCTGCATTATCTAAGTGCAGCACCGCATTTATCTAGGTGTACGGAAATTTTCAAAGTCCCGTAAAAAAATTCTGCGAGCAAAACTTAATATAACCCGCATTAATAGGCTAGGCTATTAATAGAGGTTTGCCCACAGTGACCTTTCAAAATTTGCTTATATGTTAGCCTGTTAAGTATTGCAATTTTCACAGTTCCATAAAAAAATTCTCCATGCAAAATTGAATATAACCTGGACATCGTTGGAAAGGCTATTAATAGGGGATTTATGCTGTGCTAGTTTCATTTGTTCACAGGATATGGTTTGCCCACAGTAGCTAAGCAAACTTTTGCTTTATCAACCTCATTTATGACATAGTGTAAAAATACTGACTTTTCAAATATTAATTAATTTACATAAATGCATGCTTTGTTTATTATTTTTGTAAAAAAATTTTCCAAAAGTTTTATTTTAGCTGAATTTTGACTTAAATCTCTCCGAGACTTCGTTTTATAGAATTCCGTTAAGGGGTTAACCGAGCTCTGTAAAGAAATTTTGGTTTGTGCCTTTGCTAGTTATATGTAAATATAACTTCACACCCTTATTAGAACTTTATATGAGAGATAGCAGTAAAAATATTTCGATTCAATTCATTCTTAATTGAAGTCATCCTTTGCCCAGAACAAGTCAGTGTATCAAATTTCTGCAGTTTGAGTTGAAAAATACATGCATAGATATTAGACAGACAGACAGACAATCTTATATCCTAAATTTACAAAATGATTCCGAATCGATCAGTATGATAAAAGGTCTAAATCTTAATATACCTTCTACCAAAAGTGGTGTAGTATATAAAAAGGCATCGAAATGTTAAAGAAGCGTTACAATGATTGTATCATTCTTGAGGGACACTATATGCTGATGAATAAAATCGAATTTTACAATAAAAACTTACTTCTCCTCGTAAATTACTGACCAATGTATATTATGGACATTTGTTGTTGTTTATACTGTTGTTTATATCACATACAGGGATATTTGAAACTACTAGTGACTAAGCTATGCTACTGTTATGTATAATATTTTTTAAACTACCTAACTTATATCATCGACCTTATTGCTTAAAGACTTTTACTAAGTTGAAGTTTAACACCTAACACCTTATTAACCCAAGCCATTTGAACGCACTTCCGTTTCTAATAAACAAGCACACATAATATGCACTTTCAAATTTAATTACAAGTCGGTTTCACTCTTCTTAACATGACAATGAATGCTTGTACTTGTGCTATGTGTGGCCTATACAGAGTAAAGGGCTTTTGTGTTAATCTTTAACTTAAACCGTTATACTGTGAAAGCGAAAAAAAAAAACTTTCTTCTCAAAATTTCTAATTTTTCAGGTGAGTATGGGTATGGGCTTTTTTTGACACTCACTTTCATCAATCAAAATGAAGTTAAATAGTTTTTTTTTTTTAAATTTGAAAAGCCTTAGGTAGGCCTAGGTACGCTTATAGAAAGTGGTTTTTACACGTTTGTTAAAAATATTATAAAGTTTTATGGTGACTTTAAGTATTTATGTTATTTTTTTTTTTCTTTGTTTCTATTTAAAAAGACCGCAAAGTGGAAAGGGTCAGACCGTATGTAATTTTACAGGCAATTAAGTGAAATCTATGGCAAACATAGGTAATAAGCGAAGAAGATACGAAAAACTGTCAATATACTTATAAACGAAAGTTTAGAATATCCATTGTAGGCACATAAACAATTCATTTAATATTTTTTTTTTTTTTTTTTTTTTTTTTTAAAAAATC
>KK499832.1:965291-1074980 GCA_000688715.1 Glossina pallidipes
TTTACAGGCAATTAAGTGAAATCTATGGCAAACATAGGTAATAAGCGAAGAAGATACGAAAAACTGTCAATATACTTATAAACGAAAGTTTAGAAGTTTGTGTAAAGAAACACCAAAAAGTAATATTTTTTTTTTTTTTTTTTTTTTTTTTGAAAAACTCAATATTTCCTTTCTTTGTGATTTTGTGACATATGCTCACAGAATATTTAAATTATTATGCTATTATTGTTGAACGTAATAAATTTCTGGCAAATTTTTTTAAATGAACACTTGCTCATGTTTGATCTCATTGAAAAGATTTATTAACCTACCAACCCATGCATCTTTTTTATTTGTAAATTTCATAAATGTATTTGTGCTTCGACTCAACAACTCAATTCATTCGTCTGTTTAATATGCAGCACACAGCATTTACGGTTTAAACCTACAAACACTACTACCGTTCATAATTCGTGTCTCTTAACTAAAGTTGGTCAGTAAAATGTTTATGAATAAAAAAGAAGCAAAAGTATTTTTGTTTTTTTTTTTTTCTTTTTACTCTTTTTTTCATTTTTGTTTTTTAACACAAATTACATAATCGCAACCAATAAATCTGCCACAGCAACATCAAATATATTGAATCGTATATAAAAGAGAAGAAAAGCAGAAAACATATGAAAACAAAGCAAATGAGAAAGCGAAGTTCGCACGTTTTAAAGCGAATCATGAATACCCACCGTATCATCTCTCTCTTCCGATGAGTACTGACTCATAAGCATTTAAAGAGTTTTATGAACAAAACAAATATTCTCTCTGTCCGAAAGTATGGTTTACATTTCGGAATTTCTTCTGCAAAGATATGATTCACACTTCTCTGCTGTAATTAGATCAATATTTTTTATTATCTGTGCTTCTCAGGAGCTACGTCTTAGCCAGACACCTAACAAACACAAGGCCGTATAAGAATTTCCCCTTAAATATTTAAGTGAAATGAACCCATTTTTGACCAACATGCCAACACTCGAATTACAATGAACAATAACCATTTGCATTTACCAAAATACGGCCATCATTAAGAACACTTTGTTTAGGTCTTTGCCTGCCAAGAAATTTTTTTAGCGGATAACTGGAGTTTTGCATACGAAATATCAACTCTGCAACTTTACAAACTTGCTTCCGCATACATACGACGGCAATGTTCTCTGTTGGTTTGTTTGAAAATTTTTTTTTTTTGCGAAAAGAATAACAAAATTGAATATAAACACAGTAATTAATAGTAGATATAAAAACCGAGGAAAACATTTGTTCTGCTCCTAGTACATCGTTCAATAATTCTCGCAACTCATATACAGATAGATTCTTCTTCAAAAGAATCCACATTATTTTTGGAAGGTAACTGCCCTCGAATGACACGCCATTTCTAACATTTGTTCGCATGTCCCAGTAGCCTTAATGACGTAACTTTTACTAGTTTTCAAACAATGGAAAACTCTTAGTTTCGTATATCATATCTTCCCCTCAGCATTGGCTTCGAATGATGGTAAAAGTCCTACAGATACTATTGAAACTGAGCGCGTTGAACGCGCGAGAACGAAAAGCTTGTGAAAATTGTTCCCAAAAACCAAAAGCAAAGTTGTCAAGAGACAGCTCCACTATTGTGCTTGAAAATGTGGGAATGAGAAAGCTATGGAAGCAGTAGAACTAATACGATCAAGTGTTATCGATTTGGGGCGTTGGACAAATAGCACGATGTGAAGTTCGAATTACTTCCGCATCGATCGTGTTCTCCTTATCGGTCTGCAGCGGCTGCTATTTGTTTGCAATATTCGAAAGGGTGCTCCAAGTAAGAAAATTTGGCTCAAATGATTAAGTCATTGGGGAAATTGAAACGTACTTTGATACACAAATTACAAATCCTTCTGCAGAGTTATGTTGCACTGATTATATAGACCTTAAAGTGAACAAAGTTGAATTTTGCCAAAAAGAATTCTCTTTTCTTCTTCGGTCCGATATATTAAATAGAATCGAGTAATTAAAATGGAAAAAGAAGTGAAAAATCCAGGATACAAATCCTTGTTGTTGAAAAAAAAATGTTCTTCTTACAGGCAATGTTGTGTATGCATCGCTCGGAGCTGCAGTTTAAATAAACTATAGCATCGCGCTTTAGTTGAACTCACATAAAAACACGTTTACTGACATTTCCCATATAAATGTAACTTTCAGTTGATATCAAATCCATTTCACGACAGTCAGTTGTGCTCTAACGCACGCATAAATCTAATTGTAAGATTTCTGGCAGTTAACTGCTAACTGGCAAAGCAAGTAATAGAAAGTAAGTAAGAAAGTGGAGTCTGTAAAGTCAATAGCGGTCCTTAATATTAAACTGCTTTGCATTATTTTGTGTATCATGCAAGTGTTTATTACATAAATTTCGCTTGAAAGTCTTCTTTTTACCATCCCATCTACAACGGTATCACATTTTTACTTTTCTCTCTAGGGAATGGATTTTTTCACAACACACTAATACAATTACTAATATCAATTTACCTATAGTCAGGTATTAATCCCGACATTGGTCAGCATGCTGGCAAACAATGGAACGCATGTAGAAATTATTACATAAGACACGAAATTAAAAGGAAATGTGGGGCCTAAAGAGTTCAGGAAAAGGATTTAGGAAATTGGAAAAAAATATCTATAGCTTGGACAGCCCCAACGATTCGCGGTTAAAACAGGAGAAGACTTTTACAAATTTTTATTACCACATATATAACCACTTACTGCTTGGGTGCAAGATAGTACTCGCAAGATATTTCAAAGAATAAGTGAACATCGTAGACTACTAAAGACAAGAGAGCAATTGTTAAAAATCTTTAATTTTATAAAATGTAGCTTGATTCGTTGAGGTAATCTTCAGTAATCCTCGTAATAAAATAATTTTGTAAATTTTGCGCCAACGCGAGTTACAATGATCTGCTTTCCATCCATACTGAGCTGAACCAGTTAATGTAGCGATATTACGCTTTGCACCTTTTAAACTATCATACCTTCTACGAGGGCCTTTCCTTTTTCTTTTTTCTACTAGCGAGAGTTGGAAACGAAACAACAAAATTAGTTTACCTTCTAGCCACACTAGATACTAGATATAAAAATCATTAAAGAAGACTTAGAGAATAACGATAACAATTGCAAGAGTGGTAGCAGCTCTAACGACAACAACTGGAAATAGAAAAAAAGCAAAAAAAAAACAAAAAGTACTCAAAGTCATTCAAGTAAGAAATGCGAAAAGACCGTAACAACAATTATTTTTTTTGTTTTTGCTTCTTTAAAGAAAATACAGAGAAATAAAAAAAGAAAGATTTTCAAATTGCGCGCTTCAGGAGACTGAATGACTTACGACTGGCTCTATCTTAGCTTACAACTGTCTAACTGGCTTAAAGCTGAATGAATGAGAATGCAAACGAATTTACAAATAAGCCAACAAACTGATTGGCAGACAAACTGGTAGGCTGACTGGTTGTTTAGCTGGCTGGAACGACTGACAGTCAGGTAAGCAAACTATATATCAAACTGACGGTATTACTTAATCTATGCTAAAAAGTGAAGTAACCCAGATTTGATTTCGTTTTTTTTTTTTTGTTTTTTTTTTTTTTTTTGTTTTATGGAACTATTTGCAAACTCTAGTGGCAAACAGTGTAACAAAAGCTGAAGCTCTCTGATTAACGTTACACAGTGAACTGTTTTGTTACTGCTGCTGTTGTAGTTGTTGTATATTGAATATTTATTGAATATTATGGAGAATTTGCCAATAAAATAATTAATATAATAACTTTAGAATGGTGGTGTATGTGTATATATATATGTGTGTGTGCGTGTTTGTGTATATGTGTATTTCTCTGTTATGGTTGAAAAATTTCATGTTATGAAAAAGCCAAGATAGCTTTTACTTTCGTGCTTATTATTATAATTTTTTTTTTCTTTGATTGACCGAAATTTTTCTTTTGGATTATAGGTCAAATGGCATTTTTGGTAGAATTTTTTTCTCATCTAAAAACTTTACCATAATAATGTTACTATGGAATGCTAGCATTTAAGGCATAAAACAAACCTTGCTAACAAATACTATTTGCAGCTATCTCTTTCTAAAAACAGTTCACCTCACATATTTTTATACTAAATCGAAATATATTTGATTTTATACTATGATAACAGCGTTCCTACGACGATAATAGTTGCCTCTGCTGACACCTAAAAAACTGTCACTTTCGTGCTGCAGCTAAAAACTCGCATTGAAAAATGGTCTACATTGCTGGAGCGTTATGAACTCTTTTTCTTTCCTGAACCCTCAGTTAGGCCTTTAAAATTTACGGTTGTCTGTTAATGATTGAAAAAATCGCGAGAATTTTCATGGTCCGAAAGCGAGTGTCGTCTATGTGATAAGCTAAGGAAGGCTTTGCTTTTCTTCAGTAAAGATTACAACACGAAAAATTTATGATTTTTGATTTTTATAGCCATTAAGCCCAGCTAATCTCTATTCAACTGATAGACCTGGGCATTTATATGCCTATTTGTTACTTTTTCCAGGGATGCCTTTTCTAAATAAAGTAAAACAATTAAATTTTCAAGTAGCCACACGTATCGGAAAAATGCTTTTTGGTCTGATAACGGTTTCCAGCGAGAATCCCCTTTAACTACCACCTAGCTGTATCTAGCGCAAGAAACGTGCATCAGTATGTCGACAGGATTCCTGAAACTGTACAGTCAGCCAGAGAATTGATGAAATGTTTGGCCAGCCAATATATGAGCTCAGTCCATTTACAGCCTTCCCGAGTGTTTATGCTGCTGGAAATCAAGAACGAAGCTTAAAGATCGTTAAGCTCTTTGGACCGCCTCTTAACGAAACCAAGTGCGAACTTAAAGAGAGCTGAATGTGCAAATTAAAAGGCAATCTTTGGTCGAATAGAACCCCTAAATCGATGAACAAATGTGCGTTTTCCAACTTGTGTGAATCAATGAAATACTCAGTATTGAACGACTTCCTTCTTCAGAAAGAAAGATTAAAAAATTGTACGAGCATCATGTAACCAAATTATTTAAGTCAATTTGAAGCTGATACGATTGCAATTGCAAGGAGAAGGAAGAAAATAGTTTAACATCGTCAGCGTATATTAAGATCTGACTGGATTTTCCACATTTGTGAATTGGGATAAGGAAACTAGTCCTCCAACACAAACGGAAAATACTTCATAAGCATTGAAATAACACCGCATACTTTGATAGAGCATGTTTTAAGTATACATGATGAAATCCCACCTGGTCCAGGCGCACAACTATATTTTAGAGACCTCAAACCAAGTTAGGAATGAAAACCGAATTAGTTATCGGATACGGATAGTCAACAGTTAAATCGGAACTAGTAGTTGAAAAGGTTCGCCGGAAGTATTCAGCAAAGAGATTTGAGCTTGCAAGAGGACTCAGAACCATTGAAAGAAATATGCGAGGATCGAGATTTTAGTTTTGGACTTGACAAACTTGGAAAAAATATTTAGGATTAACAAGCAGTGACAATTTTATCAACTAAAAGTATCTGCAATAACATTGGTGGTTGAGCTAATTAAATCTATACCTATTCGAGTAAGCAGCTTCCACAAGGATATTATTGCGGCCTTTGAAAACCTCGAACTAAACCAGGAGTCAAAGCGCGATCAGTTCAGAACTTTGGTATACTGCATGGAGATGTAGAATCGGAAGTGCGAAGTGCGGAAGTGTTTCAGTGCTCATAAGCTCCAGCTCAAATCCATAGAAATCATGAAAATCTTAACTTGAAGAAAAACCTGCAGAATCGGAGAAACGTAGAGCGCCCGTAAATTTCTTTGGAATGTGGACGAGCATATGGGAGCACAATGTTCAAGTAAACATCATGATAATGATTGAAAAATTTAATGAGAATTTAATTAGGAAGAGACAGTTTTATATACTCCGAGCATCGCTTGACTCTTTGAATAACAAATCACCCAACTATTTGAAGTCGTTCGCTACCAACCATCAGATATATGTGATACAGACATTTTTTAGCGCAGCCCGGCATCACGTATATGTGACAAATGTCTTTCAACTGTTTAATTAAGGCCTGTTTAAATGCTCTAAATACACAAGCATAAAGTTGATTAAAAAAAAGTATTGAGCTGTGATGGAAGTTTTCTCCAGGAAACCCCGATAAGCCTAAATTCTGAACTCTAAAGTGTCAGTAAACCTTCTCGGAATGTAGACGAAGAGCATTCAAACTTTTAGTTAATCCCAGTCGACGGCTTCCGGCGATACTGTTTAGTCTAATCTAGTATTAAAATCAAATCCGCCACTATAAACTTAAGCGTTCCATTGAGTTTACTTCCTTTCTACCCTACAACTAACTTCTGCTATTGTCTGCAAAATCTCTTCTTCTAATTTATATAAAATATTTTATTATTTTCGCTTTATGTTTGCCTTGTTTTGAGTGTCGTCTAACATTTCGGTGCAAATTTTTCAAAATTTCATTTTACATTAAAACATTATACGCGATCATGTTCGGCGGTGAGCATTGCAATGCCAAAAAAGAAATGCCACTTGACACCCGGATGACATTTGTTACATTAACGCTGTCATACATGAATTCAGACTTTTGAACGCAGTGCAATGGTGCTAATCGTAAATCTTGGACGAGTAAGAAAATCTTTTAAATTTGCTTAAATTATTATAGGCAAGCAGGGAGACGACACACTCTGCCCATTGCCTTATTGTTTAAGTTTATTTTGCAGCAGCAAATGAAAAAAATTCCTTTTGTTTTTGTTTTGTTTGTGTCGCTTCAGTAGAAAAGTAAAGAAAGAGAAAGACAAAAAAACAAACACTCAACTATTCTTTTACTATTTTTATATATGTGTATATATATACATATACTTGTTTTTTTTTTTTCATTTACTCGCACATGCATAAATTGTCTAAAAAGTCTAATTATTTATGTTGTTTTTTGAAGCGCATGCATGTTTAATTTTCCTCACAAAATCCACACACTGACTAGCACTTGCTGATGCGCGGTCTGCGCTTTGTTGATATAATCTCATATTGTATATGCATATATATATAAGTACACATGTTGTTGTTTGTATTCGCGTGAAAGAAGTGATCTATAGCTCTTGTGTTACGATTTTTGGTAATTGCTATTGCTGCTGTAGTGTTAATGGTGTGTCGTTTAGTTTTTCATTTTGTTATTTTTTTTTGTTTTCTTGTCTGCCAGCAATATCTTGTTATTAAATGAATTTATGTACCAACATTAAATGCAAACAAAATACAATAAAAGAAAAAAAGGAGAAAAAATGCACATAATTAATAACGCCTGGGAAGAGAAAATATTAAAATGTCATGTCAACAAATAACTACAATACCTTTGCCGCCTTGAACCCGTTCCGGATGACCCTGTGTTGTGTTGTGTCCATACGCTATCTTCAAATTCACTAAAAGCTTTTTCTTTTCTTCAAACAGAAAATAACTAGAACATGACCTAGTTTTTCTCCAATATATCAACTTGTAGCATAGATATATAGACGAGCATATTTATAGCGTGTAAGCATAAGCCCTACGCATCATGATGCTTATCTTATAAAGTAAACAATGACACGTTGAAGGTCGAACACAATGCAATTAACCAAAAAAAAACTCAAGACTATCTTTTTTATCTACCTCGTCGAAAACGCTCGCCTTCATTTGTTGTTCTTTCTTTTGTCTATTATTTGTGAAAGATAACTTTTACATTTCTACTTATCGTTGTTCGCGTGAAAAACGTTTTAGTTCCTATGTCAAGATTTTTCAAGTTTTTCCATTCGGGTTTACACCTATTATTTTATACCAAAGCCTATATTGACATTGTCGGTGCAGTATGCATCGGATCCATAATCTACGTACGCTTTTCAGCATCATCATGCATCGACCCGCATATACATCTGCCGCTGGACTTTCTAAAAATTTACCTATAAATAGGTCGATTTGCTCGAATTCTGAGCACGAATTGTGACCACTTCTTGAAATTTCCTAGCGAAGCTAAATTCAGATGGCCAGACCTTCGATTTGGAAAATAGAACATTGCACTACCAACCTAAAGTTCTAAAGTTTCTGTAGATTGTTTGAAAATATTTTAGGAAGTTCCGCCTATTAATTCTAAAAGGACTTTTAAAAATTCAACTCGCAATACGTTTCTCGATATACGCACAAAAATTCCTTTTCTGAAATTTAAAGTCAGATATCTCGTTACGCTTACAATCAAAGTTATATTGCGATCCCAAATATCTATCTAAGTCTCTAACACAACTTACTTTTCACAGCCAACTGTCAAGTAAAGCCTAATTAATTTCCTTCATTTCGACCATTCATTTGTGAACTAAAGTTGTTCTAGTCACGTTATTTCCGTTATTTTCATGCTTTGATTAAGGAAACACTGTTTTCTGACTCAGCATTTAGGCTCAGTATTGCTTTAGAAAATGCTAGAGCAAACCTTCCCTATCGAAAAGAACGTATTGCCGATGGTGCGCTAACTTTAAAAGAGACCGCGCTGCTGGAGGTAGTGAATACCGACAAGAAAAGTTCCACAAGAAAACATTTTAAAAAAATCCCGAAAATTATTCTCGACAATCGAAAAGTGAAGTTTCAGGAGCAAGCCGACAACCTAAGGCCAATGTGTTCACTGTTTTGAGCAGGCGAGAGCTGTTTTACAAATGCGATGTTAAGTTTTTCGTCTTATTTAAGTCTCCATTTAAGCTTCGGAGATAAGTTAAACCGAATCGGAAGGTTGCCGAAATCGAGAGAAAGGGAATATGTAAATATACTTTTTCAGGAATTCGCCTGAACGACCGAATAGGCGCAAGATCTCGACTAACAACTCAATGGCCGTGGGTTCAAATCTCAAGTACGGTAGAACTTTAAGAATTTAATCTTAGTTTGTGTTATAGACAGTGCTGTCGGATCTTGTAAAGCTATCATTTAAAAAATATTAGATCTACGTTATGTGCAATACGATATACGATATGATATAATAGATTGTCTGGATCTTCGCTTATCCTATATTCGCTTTTCCTAGAGACTAAAATATTCGATCCAATACAAATTATAATAATTTTCTGATCAGATGCTGAAACTCTCTATCTAATGTGTGACAAATGTGTGTGAGATAAAAATATAAAATGACATATGCGCAACAAACGATATATGTTTATGGAATGGATCTTCCTTCGATTTGGCAATCAAATAACAAATAATTTACATAACCTAATGATACGACCCACGTAGAATGTATTTTCTATCTCTTGTACTTTATCAACTTGAAAATATACAACAACAAAATTTTGACATTAAAGTATTGGCGTTCAAGTCTTTCCAAGGTGATATACTCTTGATATTATACCGAATTTTAAGAATCCCTTTCATAGCAATAAATAGCGAGAGATTAGTCTCTTTCTAAGATCCGTATCAGTTGTTTTCTTGACTTGAGAAATTCTCCTATTACCGATAAAATACTTGCATTCTGTTTGGAAAGCGATAAATTCTTACAGACAAATCCCTCTTATTAAGAATTTGAAACTCTTTTCAGTCGCTGAAGGTCACTGATATCAGCTATCTCCCTTCCTATTGTATGTATAAGAATTTGTTTTTGTTTTTATTTTTTTTATTTTTAAATATGTTTTGTACAAAGACAACATACAATGCAGACGATATGCGTTTTGGAAAAAGAGGCAGTCGCATATACAAACCATATTAGACGGATGACCTAGTTTCGTATAAAATTCCAAATGTAAAACAATAACAAAATTAGAGCAAACGTTTCTTTAAACTTTAAACAACAAGAACAACAACAACAACAATTAGAAGGAATATTTTTAGTTGTTTGAAGAGTAATTAAGTTTTCAAAACTTGTAAACACTAGAGATGCAAAAATTTTTTTTTGAAAAAATCGAAAATTATCATGAATTACTTACTATCTAAAATTCTATATGTATTCGTTAGATGAAAAAAAAGCAAAAGTTTAGATAACATAAACCGTTTGTAATTATGCTCAAGACATTTCCTGAGTCTTACTAATACTAACTTTATTATTGATCTTCTCTTCTGCTTCTTCTTTTTGGAGTAACTAGATTCACTTATAACGTGACAAAATAATTAGATTACATACATATTTTAAAATACATTAGAAATTTCTTACACTAGTACAGTAGTCTGCTTAGCTCACTCGCTATCTCTTTCGTCCGGCACAAGTGCTTACATGGCACCTAAATGCTTGTCTCATTAATCACATATTTCTTTTTCTACTTATTCTGCAATTAAGTACATATAGTATATATACTTATATATCTATATATGTATGATGAATGTGTATACGCAATAATTATAACGGAGCCCTTTTTATACTCAGAAAAGCCCTCAAAATAAAGGCGATGAGTTTATGTATACAAACGCATGTGGATTTTATACATGCCGATGTGTACTCAGCACTTTGTCTATTGTTTGGTATTTTAAGTGCAATTAAAACATAAATGAATAATAACGCACGTGGTACGGGCAAGCGTTCTGATTTATTACATTTATCAACAGTTTATAACGCTTACCAGCACGCATGTGATGCGTCGAGAAGAAAATCTATATATATACGGTTTGTTAGTTTTTGCCAAGACTCCCTATCAATAATTCTGTTTGTAGCTGTCAAGCCTGTTCCCGCGTTCATCAGGTTAAGATCGAAAGTTATCTAAACTCCTACGTTGGCCCACATTAAGCCTGTTGATTATAAGTTCTTTTGAACGTACTTTCAAAGTTTTCCTCGTTGCAGTTCCTAAAGGTGAGAAAGACGTACTTAACCTATAATTACGAACCAACTTTTTCTGCAAAATTCATCGACGTAGTTTCCTTCTACAAAGGTATAGTCAGCTCAAAGCTTCTCTAACATTTCGATGCCTTTTTATACCTTGCACCACTTGTGGTACAAGAGTACATTAAGTTAGTGTGTATGTATTCAACTCCCAGGAAGACCCACCTTTTATTATACCGGCCAATTCAGAATCACTTTTTGCTTCGATCTAAGCTTGTCTGTCTATCTGTCTGCCTGCCTGTGTGCCCAATTTCCCCGCCCTTGTTTCCTTGTTTTCAAGCCACAAGTGGCTATTGTTAAAATATTTTGATGAAACTTGGTACACCGAAGGGCTTTGGTGCTATTGAAAATAATTCGGTTTGGACCACTATTTCGGCCACTTGCCATATAACATCTTATTTTGAAAAATTGATATCAGAATAAGTGTAGAGTGGGGTAGGGCGGACCGTGCGTATAGTGTGACTACTTGTTTATAAAACGCCTTGTCACTACACTCAAAATACGTTTCAATGACCTCATCATTCTATCTAAATACTTTTCCAAGGGGTATCTTTTTGAGTAAAGATTTATCATTATTAGGACAGAGATAATCTAAAGGACACGGTGGACGGGGTAGCAATTTCAACTGCAATTCATACAAGTTTGCCAACTCTACGACTCAATAATGACTAACAAGTTGACGTTTTTGTTCCACTGTGAGTAAATGCAGTAGGCGTACGCAAACCTTCATTACCAAAATGCCGCCCTTTGATACCTTTAGAACGTCGGCTATCTCTTCAAACTTCTCTTTTGACTAACGAAAGTAATTTTGAGGACTTTTTTAACAGTTTCTGGCGTAACCATCGCATTTAAACGTCTATTGCCTTCAAGCTCGTCATTATCTGTACGAGCTCGTTTAAAATCAACAAACTAACGACAATCTGTTCTTTTCTATCCAAGACAATATTGAACCTGAATGGTATTTTTTCCATCAAAAAGCATCATTTAATCAACGTAGAAATTCGTATTTTCTCAATGCTTTGGATATAACAAAAGTGGCGTCAATGGAGTTCCTGCAAGTTTGTAAACAGATGATCGAAATGACATGAAATATTGTCATCGCCATCGTTTGAGGATTGGCGCTTGCAAAAAATATTTTGAATTTTTTATTATGAATAACATCTATTTGTTAAGTCCGGGAATTATTGACCAATGTGTTAGTTTCTCGTAAAGCAAATTATTTATGCCTTCAAGTTTATTTATAAAATATTTATTTACATTTAGCTTATGTAGCAAGAGGAAAGATGTAGCGATTTAACGTCTACTGAAATAGAGATTCCACATATCGTTCACAAATATTGTTCATCTTACCATCAAATATGCTACGCATGTATTTGTGCATAAAAAACACACATCATAACGTAACTATTAATTAAAAAACGATAAAATTCATGGTGTAATAATTAAATGTAAGAGGAATTTATTAAAGATTCTGCTTATTTCAGGAGAAGCTAACGGTGAATATGTATGAAGAACTCAGCCACCATCGTATATGCATTTTGTTGGAGTAGTTGGAGGGAGCCTAACTAAAGAAATAGTAAAACAAACATTTTCGTCGAAATATAGATACTCACTATATGAAATCTGTTTGTTTCATTTCCAAACCATGTGAGCAGAGCAAAAAAAACTTTAAAAATAGTTCCCTGCTTTAGTCCAACTTGTAAGCGGAAGCCAAGAACGTTAAACGATTAAATTTGTTGCCAATAATTGGATTCGTCTGCAGTAAATTAAAGATATTTTCTTAAACTTTTCTACTAAAAAGTTCTACAAAATGAACAAACGGACAGACCGTAGGAAGTCGTCTATAATCATATACAGCTTTAGTCTATGCCATCTTCAAGGGATATACATCTATAGATGAAGCAAAGTGAGGATCAAATTCAACTTATCTTTAGCCGCCGATGATTAACAGAACACTTAAGATTTTTAGATCGTATTCACTGAGCAATATCTTTAGTTTTGTCACATGAGATTAATACAAATGTCAATTTTTTATATACGGAACTAAAAATGAAAGTTGACGAAAAATAAGAGAGAGAGAGAGAGAGAGAAAGAGAGAGAGAGAGAGAGAGAAGTCGAAGACGACTTTTATTTCATCAATAGAATATAAGAAGAACATTCAGTTTATCGTTATGGTTGTTGTTCATTAGAATGTCGACCTTGGGTTAAACAGCGAAAATCGTTTTGTAAAAGATTTCAGCAATGCGTGAATAAGTAGCTCCGGTTTTTGAAGAAGAAATTTTCATACTTCGCTTTGCATTTATTGAAGACCACATTTATCAATGACCTATAAAATAGATCCTATTATAAAAGTGTAAAAGTGATCTAAGTCCATTTATTTGAAAACCGGGAGAGAGACAGAGAGAGAGAACGCAAAAATGTATACAACTTCTGCTTTTAATGAATGCTCTTAGGCCATTTTCAAACAAAACGGTTCAGATCATTGACGATCAGTCGTTGGTTCACTCATTACGCTAGCAATCAGCTGCTTATCAAAATTATCGGTTGTACGCGATCAAAAACACGTGAAAAAGAAGTGAGCTCACCCGTAGAACCCCTCTAAACAAAATAAAATCAAATGAAAAGAAATTTAAAATAAATTTTAGAAATCGTTTTACTTGATAACCGGAATTGTATATAAGGACCTCAAGAGGAAAAATAGTGTGTAAAAAGTATCCATAAGTCTATTAAGGAGACGCGAGAAAAGTTTAGGAAAATTTAGAAAAATGTTTTTTGTTTGTTTAATTCCAAAATTTTGTCCTTCGGCATTATATGCCTTGGGGCCTTTGTGACTTTAGTTGCATAATACTAAACCGTAATGGAGGCTAAGAAGATGTAAGTTTGAGCCCAGCTTGCTTCAAAAAATGGGCCTGCTAAGCCAGGATGGTATATGTTTTCTGAGCCTTAGCCTTGATAAATTAACCGCGAGAATAGTTTTCGAAACCATTTATAAATTAATAAAAATTAAAAATACGGAAGACGATGTTAAGGTTATCTAAAAGCCTGCTAAGCCAATGTAATCGAAAACTTATTTAAAAAATTTTGAAAATTACAATCTCTGTAGTAGTAATAGTAGTATTCTGAAGCCACTTGGGGCTTCACGGAGTCATCTCATATCATCGTCTTCTCAAAAGCATTAGAAGCCTTGAAATCCTCACTACGATTCGACTTAAACTGCAAGAAAATTTCTTCTCCTTTGATTGCGCTTCTTATAGCTACAATTTTGAACTGAATAGTCTAACTTGCTACTGAAAAGAGAAAAACAAAAAAAAACAAAAAATCTAGCAGATATTTTTTTAAAGGGAGTTTATTACGTTGTGGTTGTTCTTGTTTTCAACTGGTGGCGTTGAAATTGAGTTTATTTAGATTTTTATGACTTTTGTTCTTTTTTTTTTGTTTTTTTTTTTTTTTTGAGTATTATTGTTCTTCTTTTCTTAACATGCAGTTCCAAAATTTGAAATAACACAAAGCTAAATAAATAACAATGAAGAAAAATCAAAAACTAGGTCAATGGGTCTTTCGGCAAAGTGGTTTTTTCTCTCTCTTTCTTTTTTGTCTTTTCCCTAAATGCGTGCATACATAAACAAATAAATGAATATATACTTACAAAATAAATAAGTAAAAAAAAAAAAATAACCAAAAAAAAACAAAAAAAAATGTATACATAAAGATATTTATAAACACTTGTAAAGTAATTTCGTCCTAGGGGCAACAAAATTTTAAGTAAATTTTTACTTCAATCTCCCAAAACAGTTCGCATTACATTGAAAACATAAAATAAATCTCAATGATATTGAACGAGAGCGAACAACATTTTTATATTTATATGTACAAGACATACTGTTAGCGTTACAAGGAATTTTTTTAATTAAATTTAATATTTAATAAAATCTAATTTATTTATATTTAATTGCTCGTCAAAATTATAGTGAATTCTACGTGGATGCCAAGCATTTTTTAATAAATTGCAGTTTTTATTGTTAACTTATTTGATGTGCAGCGAGTTGCATAATTTGTTGTAATTATTGTTCATTTTTTCTTTTGTTTTATGTTCCTCAAGAGAAGAGATACATTCGTATTTCCACGTGACCAGTTTATTTTATATATATATAGATGCCTCACATTAGGCCGCCTGAAGTTAAAGATCGCAAATTTTTATTACGTAGTTTAGAAAATACTATATGCTGTCAAGAAACTATCAGGAGTTTTCTTATTTGTCATACACTAATACTTGTATTCATAAGTAAGTTAACTATCGAAGCATGGTTCGAAGGCATATTTCGGCGCCGTGCTTTTCAGTACTGTCTTCCCATCAGTTCATAAAAAAAAATAGTTCAAAGTGACTTTCAGGATAAGAATATTTTAAACTTCGCCCGATAATTGCAACCATATGGAAGATGTTTAACGGAGTAAGCTGCATGTTTTTCTAGAAATTAACCTTTTTTTATTGGCTTAAGTGATCCCTTAAGTATTCAAGAGTGATGTAAGGAAATGAAATGCGACCATGGGAGCCGCTTTTTAAATAGTGCACTAAAGCGATTTTCCAAATACAGCTGCGTAGCCGTAAAAGCGTACTTAAGGCCATAGAAGGCATTTCGTGGAAAGCTGCAACAATTTTTCATTCTTTTTTGCTGAAGTATTTGTGAGAAATATTCGAAATGTTATTTGTCTTTATTAGCATATGATTGCTTTTTTCATTTTTATTCATTTATTTTCATTATTTGTAACTCCAAAGCAGCAGCAGGTCAGTGCACATAATTGCAACATACGTAAGCATTATGTATACGCGAAAGAGATTATAATATAATAAGTATAAGTATAATAATATACAACATAAGAACTTAATATAATAAGCATGATACTGTATAAGCATATTTCCACTGAAAGGCTACTGAAGTAATTACTTTGCTCCATGATTACCAGCCAGCAATAAGAAAAATTTACCTATGTAAGTAACAATGAGGGCAATTTCCTTCTAAAAACACTTAAAAAATCATCAAATGATTGCAAAGCTTACAGTTAGACATTTCTGTACTGAACTGCACGGACAATGAATGATTGTTCGCCCAGCGAGATAGAAAAGCGTTCGTGTATAGTCCAGAAAACTGTAACCGCTGTAATGAAAGGTTGGGCGATTGAGATCACATAATTTTGCAAAGGTAAGTTGGGAATCTAAGCTTTAAGTAGTCGAAAAAGAAGAATTTTAAAAAGGCATACGAGAAGAGAGGAGAATGCCTAATAGTATATTTAATGCAAAGAGGGAGGTATTCAGATTTTCGCAGCGTAAGAAATGTTATAAGTGTGGGGGGCCATCGTTGAGTTTGCAATCAAAACTCACCCCAAGAAATTGCATCGATTCCAAAAAACTAATGAAATATTCACATAATTTGATATTCAAGTTTAGCGAATCGGCTCGGGGAGAGTTAAGAAGTGAAGCTTTATTCGTCCTTAGGCAAGGCATATGATCAAACATTCAAAAGTTAATGCTTGCTAAAGATTCGAACGCATAGAAATTGTTTACATTGTAACTATATGAGGCAAATGACTGCAGTCATTACCAACACAGAAATCATTTACAAAGAGCTTAAGCAATAGGAAGCCCAAGATGGAATCTTGCGGTACGCCATCCTTCAGACAATTTAAAGGTCATTGGTATGCTTTTAAGGATATAAAAGGTTTGATAAGGTATTAGGAAAAGTCAAACTGACAAGTGTGATGGATCGAGGAAGATGGGGTTTTGTGATCTGCACTATAGAAGATATTTTTGGCATTCTGGATAAAAATGAATTGTCCCAGGAAGTTATTGATAATTGGTGATGAAACGAGGACGTTTCGTTACTTTAGACTAAAGAACTTATTAATAACGATTACGTCCGCCTCTCTGCCTTTTATTGAGGAACATGTTCCACGTTTACTTGGAATTATCACTTTCAAATAATTTAATGCAGGCTCGATGCCATCGTTTTTCAGCAAATATATCACACGATTACAATAAATTCGTCAATCAAGAGTATTAAGAGATAGGAAGTGCTCTGTTTATACCCAATATCTCTAAGGTATCTAGAATACAAAACTGTAACGTGAATGGTCTTAACGACTTAATGAATGACTTAAGTCAATCCCTTTAGACTGACTAACATTTCTGTGTGTGTTCTCAAAATTTTTATTATTGATGATGTGTTCGGTATTATCAACATTAACAGAAAGCTGAAACTGGCAGAAAACTGAAATTCTTCAGTCAAATACTCGACAATCACGCAAAGGCCAATATTTCTAAGACCGTCCTTCCTTCGCACTTCTTTGGCTAAAGACGTGCGTGATTTTCTTTCTAGATTCCAATTTTCAAGAACTTCAATGCATATCACAACACACTTAAGTTAGAGATGCCCCATGAGGAAAAGTATTTTTTATTCTAAGACTTACTTTTGATTATGCCGATCTAATGCTCATTTAAAGTCCAAACCAAGATTTGTACAATTTTTAGTCATTTGACAGGTCAGTTCTTTGTTCGTGCTTTTGCGACAAGTGTCCTTCAATATATTCAAGGATACCATTGAAAGGACTAAATACAAATTTTTTTGTACAATGTTTCTACCTATCATAAATTTCGGAAAATTTCGGAAGGAGGAGCAAAAATAATAGGCAAAGCTGTCGTAAACAAACTAACCCTACAGGTTAACGCAACTTGTAGTTCTTTATTTCTGCATTTATTTACATATGAAATTCAAGTACAGTGGAATAAGAATTGAGTCGACTACAAGTAAACTCCAAAAAATACATCTTACGCTAACCATTTGAACTTAACTTTTTGTAATATATGTAAAATAAAGTCTCGAACGGCATTTTAATATCTTAAAATTGTTTGCTTAATGTTTAAAAATTTAATTTAAATTCGACCGAAAGAATTAAATAAAAATAGCTTCAACAATAGTATAAACAAGTAACAATATTATAGTCGGGCAAGACCGACCGTTAAATACCCTACACTACATGGTCTAACACAATTGTTATTTTTGTGTGAAATTACTATGTGGGATCACTTTTCATCACCACATATTAAAACCTACACTTTTCTGTTCTACAAAGGATTAATTTTCGTCAAAATCCTTATTACGGTAGAATCCAAAAAAAAAGAGGTCGAGATGGTTCAAGTTTGGTACAGTTAATTTTTTTATATTAAATTACTATTATGTAATAGTCTTCATCATGAAGTATTGAAAATTACACTTTTTTGTTGGTCCAAAGTTTCCATACCCATTTAGAATGCCAAAATACTACTACTTGGCCACTTTTGCGGCGAAATTTTGAAAATTGCAATTTTTCCAATATAACAGCTTTTCAGAATAAGGCGTTGTATGGGAAGTAGGCGGAAAAGTGGACCGAACCGAACCATTTCAATAGCGTTCGTCTTTGCGTCAACACAAATTTGCATGGACGGACATCAGACGAACAGACAGGCTTAGATCAATTCAGATTGTGATTTTGAACCGATCGGTATAATAAAAAGTTGGTCTAACTTAAGGCCTTTTGCGTATTACGTACGTCCACACTAACTTAATATACCCACAACTGATGTGGGGTATAATAAAGAAGCAAAAAGAATCATATAAAGATAATTTAGATCAGAAAGACAAGAAAGCTTGTTTGTACATGGAAAGTAACTAAAGGTATCAAAGATTTGTTTGTGGATGAGAGGGTAGCCTGCTTTTCTGCTTCATTTAAATCATTATGTTGCATGAAATTCTTGGATATGTCTTATTACGAATATCTTTTAGCATACAATTCCTCGACAAGTCATTAAAATGCTTGGCTAGATTAACTGCACCGACTTAATTTAATTTTTCAAAATGCATACTATTTAATAAGAAGAAGGAGAAAAATAAGGAAAAGAAAACTCAAAACGTGGATAGTAACAAATTAAAATTCTATTCAATCCAGAAAGAAAGAAATTGCAAGATTATTGACTAACCGCACTTTTCTGCTGGAATCAAGCACTTGAACAAAATCTATATTTCTTACTTCCCTCTGAAGCTATTTTGATTTCTCTCTCAGCCAAAATATAATATTATATAATACGTTTCCAATCAGTTAATATTTACAAAATTGTGCTAATTATTTAGTTCAAGCATTAAGCAGAACAAAAGATTTAATCAAGTCGCACAGGGTCATCTGAACGATCTTTCGTTTTTTTTTTTTTAAGTTGGCAGCTCCTTCACTAAGGTCAAATCTCATACCATTAATACCTTTACTAGTTAATCAGATATGCTTATTCGATCTAAAACGTGCTGTTTCCGATACGACTTCTTCTCTTCAATCGTATTGAAACGATTTCTCCAGAGCGGTTTTTTGAGTTGCGAGAACAATCATAGATCGGATAAAGCTAAGCCAAGTGAACAAGACAATTGGGAAATAAAATGAAAAGCTCTCAAAGCGTGAATAGGTACACTGTCCAACGTGCAAAGCAAGAGCTATCTATGGCTTGTCCATATAACGCCTAATGATCGTCTCCCATCAACAGTTCCTTTCATCGCACGACATGCCGTAATAATCGAAGAAAACTTAATCTTACTACTATTTGAGCTATCCCCGAAGAGAGTTTCTGGGCGCTCCATGGGGAAATAATGTTGCAAACCAAAATGATAATTTTGGCCTTTCGCTTTGACTCCGACTATAGAGTTTCGAATGCATATACGTTAGAACCCGCCGGCATTTAATTTTTAAAAACTGGATTAATCGTTTCTTTCCGATATAATGGGCTTCAGTAACCCTCGAAGCTATCTTCTGCTTTGGTCTGACTCTAAAGAGAGCCCGCTATGGTGTGCCCAAATCGCGAGTTATATTGCGATTGGTTGCTTGACCCATAGAGAAATCGAGGTCTCAGATGGGTCCATCTCACAGCAAAGCGAGAGAGAGAGAGATGGAAGATATGTTCATATAACGTGACTTTATTTTACCCTAAGGAACTAACCATCCACGTAGCAAGAATAAGTGCTGTGAGAATGGAAGATCGTTTTAATTTTTAACAACAATAAGTGCCGAAATTTGCTTAAAGGCTTTTGAAAAATATGTGAGTTAATGCGACAAACACATTGGAAGCAAAATATTCAAGACGAAAATAGTTTTTCTCTCCCTTTGTTTCTAGAGGCCTTACATTTAACGCTTATGCATATATATTATATTAGCTTAATATCAAGCAAATTAAATTAAAATTTCAACTTGACATTTTGTTTTCACACATGCATGAGTAGAACGTTACGCACACCGGCAAAAGCGACGAGTACGAAGACAACATGGAAAGGCGATGAATTAATTTTATGAATTGCTTTGTAACAACCGAAAGTATACTTAGAGCCGTCAGTGTCGAAAACAAATAAGCGGGACCTTAATTAATAATTTAATTGAGAAATGTAAAATATAGCATAAAATGGACCCGGCTCCGGGCCAAACAAAATAAAAGCTTTTGTAAATTGACTGACAGTGCAACAAGTTATCGTAAATATCGATCACAAATTTGGATTAAACTTTTGAACGCGCAATCGAAATGGCTAGCCCGGAAAGCTTCTTGAGAAGGTTACACCAGTAAAAATGTTTCTTTTTTCTTTTTATTATTAAGCTGGTGGGTATCCAAAATTCGCTTACATGTTCATGTAATTTTGTTACTTGTTTGTTTTCGTCAAATATTAAAAGAAAATTTTTGATATTCACTTAGGAACGCCTCTTTATCTGATTTGGCATAAGTATTTAATTAATACAATGGTAAGCAAAGGGATGCCACAACAACAACAACGCACCAACAACCTAATAATATTTAATAAAAGTATCGTTAGCATGAGGCGCAAGCAAGCATTTTGATGAAAAAAAAAAAAAAAAAAAAAAAAAAAAAAAAAAAAACAAATTGCACATGAGGAACGACGGACAGGCGGAGATGAAGGCAAATATATAAATATTTAGGCATGTAAGTACATTCAATTTTTAAGGCCTTCATGTATACATATGTACATAAGTATCTGAATATCATCAACTTTTAAGCCATTACGGTGCTGATGATGATAGTGGTGATGTGCAATTTTTCATCTATTTTTCTTTTCCTCTTTTTGTTTTTTTTTCTTTTATTTTGCCACAGATTGGACATCATTGCATTGCAGACCGTGCAACGTGCTTTTGCTTTCGTATGCTTCATAGTTTTGGTTTCTTAAGCTTGATAAGATGCGATGCGATGCGATGCGATGTGCGTTATGATGCACCATAGATTTATTAGTTTCGATGTTTGCTTCAACGTTTTGATTTAGTTTTGTAATGCTGCCAACATACAGAATTAATGTCGCATTTTTTCATTTATTTTGGCGCTTAGTTTGGCAGTAATTGAGCTAAAAATTTATTGTATATATGACCAAAAGAAAATTTAAAAATTATAATATTTTGATATAAGCATAAGCATGCTAGCTATGCTGTTGTTGTATTATGCATGCATATGCATTAAAGTCTAAAATATTTATGAATTTCACATGTTATACAAATTCATCGTACGTCGTACGCTGTTCCCGCTGCTTGGATTTGGGATAATATGAGCATGTGTTTGTGTTTACACTTTGATTTATTTATCGTTTATGAAGCAATATGAGTCCTTAATTGCCCATAAGTCAAAAAAATTATTAAATACGAATATGAATGACTGTCGCAGACAAATCACGAAAACGTATGCATTATCATTTATTAAGTCATAAAAATAGTTTTCCTATTCCTGTTCAATATATGAATAAATTAATGTGAAGATTGGGAAAATTAATATCTTTTTTTGTGCACTACACTACCGAAGAGTACGCTAATAGCGGTATTATTGTCGCATTCAATATGTAACCCGGATAAAGAACTCGGACAAGAACGTTATGGAATTAAGAAGACAAGACTAGCTTATCTAGCTTGCTTTGACAGGCGCAATGCCTGGATTCAAAATAAAAATAGGTAAAGATACTCTGAAGAAAAGCACGTTTTTTTATTAAAAACAAGTGAGAAAATTATATTCGATCGTAGCCGAATCTTTTATACCCATCGCCGCTATCATAAAAAAGGCAAAAAAAGTAAAAGAAGTAAATTTTCATGCTGTACAATACGGAGTGCGCGCGACTGATTTTTTCTATTGTCAAAATAAAATTTGTGAGCGTGGTAGGCGTGTCCTTGGAAAAAAACACTTCCAAATTCTTTCGCAAATTTGTCATCGATATCTTCATTTTCGATAACGGGAGATTGTTCGCCACAAATACTACACAATTGCGCCGACAGGCAGATGAATAAATGAACAGACGGACATCATT
The DNA here is from genome assembly GCA_000688715.1 of Glossina pallidipes. Taxonomy (NCBI): domain Eukaryota; kingdom Metazoa; phylum Arthropoda; class Insecta; order Diptera; family Glossinidae; genus Glossina; species Glossina pallidipes. The sequence goes on from KK499832.1 coordinate 987,504, forward strand.
AGGTTCAATTCTAGAATTTATGTACATTATGAGCTTTTTGAAGGTTGTTTCTGCGCCCTATAAAGGTATCAAAAAAAAAATAAGCTTTGATATACTATAATAACGGATAGGCGTGGTTAATTTTTCCCATTTGTTCAACATCGCCCATGGAGCATGGGTTCAAATTGTTTTTTACATTTTTCAGCTATAGTTTATGAGTAATGAGCAAAAAAAAAACCATTTTTTATTACCTTTGAAAAACGGACATGCTCTCTGTTGGTGGTTCCGTGGGCATGGCCTTCGACTGATTTTGCCCATTTTCAATACCAACCGACATAAAGAATTAGTGCGATAAAAAAAGTATTTTTCCTATCTGTTCTTATACCCATCATCAAGATGTTGGACGCATTCCCCCTCCATCAAAATGTTTGCAACACACGAAGAATCGCTTCAGAGCTACTTTAAAGGAAATGTATTGTTGACCGGTATCATATTTTCGTACGATCCAGACATGTCCGTCCATCCATGGTAAAGATTCTCCCGAACGCACATATGAACAAATCAGCATTCAGTTTGGCAAAAACTTTGCACGCACGTTAGACACGCATTGCTCGCGGATGTAACGATAACACCGTTTCAGTTAATGATTAGTGAGCAAAACATTCAATTTGTGTTGCAATGAAAAAAAGCCTAATTTTCAAAATTTCTCGCCACAAATCTCCTAAATAATAGCATTTTGGATGTTAAAAGTATTATCACATTTGTAACGAAGATTGCCTTCACAAGTAGAAACTCAACAAAATGTTATTTTACATTTCCTAAAGCTTTAAATCATGTTCGCGCATGTTAGTTCAGCTGAAAATTTGCATCTGCGAAGAAGATATTTGCTTTAACAAGTTTTCAATATTCGTAGGTTTTCGAAGCAACTTCCCCTCCATACGCTTGATAATAAAAGAATTCTATGAAATTGAAATGTGTGTCTCATCGGTTGATTTTTAGGAATAGCTATAATAACATGAGTGCCAAGTTATAATCTGCTACTTTTTTTTTCTTTTTATACGCATCACCACAGCATGATTGGTATATTCACTTTGTCAAAACGTTTGCAACGCCCAGAAGGCAGCATCAGAGACCACACAAACTATATATATTCTTGATCAGCATCAAATTTTAAATCGAAATTCTAGTAAGACGGTTGTCCGTCTGCCTGTCTGTGTTATGTCTGTTGTAAACATTCTCCTGACCACAAAAATAAAGTTATTGACGTCAGACTTGGCATGCACATCGAAAGTTCTTGCGCGCAAGTTGGTATTGAAAATGAACCAAATCAATCGACAGCTACGCCCACAGTACAACATCTCTGCTTTTCAAAAGGATTAAAAACTCAAACTATGACAGACAAATGTACAAAAATCTGAAGCCATGCTCTATGGGCGATATTGTTGCATCTATACAAAAAGAGAAAAACATTTAACATGCCTACCCAATATTATAGTGTATCAAAATTTAATTTTTTTTTCAATGGATGTAAAAGATTCGGTCACCACCGAATGTAATTTTCTTACTTGTTCTTTGCTGAATATGATCACTTTTACTCAATGGTTGTCCCCTATGCGTGTGACACGGTAATGGTCAGAAAGAAGTGAGGAAAGACGAAGAGATAGGAAGTTGACTGCACCTTGATGGGTGCGTGCTCAATCGGTAAGTGTTATGCATTTTACCGACCGAGCATTAGCTATAATTACGACCAAGTATGCTTTACCGCATTAAGACTACCACTTAAACTGTGCAACTTGGAACATTCTCATCGCAAATAGAAAGAGTATAAAATGACCGAAGTATTGAACATAGCTTAACTATATAACGTAAGGAAGCGATCGTTTGATGAGTATTTTTTCTTTATTATTGTAAATGTCACCGGAAAGATGGACAAAGTGAACACTCCGAAGTCTTGTGTATAGCAATAAATCTTATACACGGTTCTTTGTGAACTATCTGCAAATGCCCTTAAAAGAGAAGCAAATTTTTCTTCTTTATTCCCCTATTTCTCTACAAAACAACATATGGTATGCATGCTCTTCTAATAAAAATTCGTCAATAATTAGATGACAAATTTATTGTAGTTTTTCTATACTTAAGCGTGTTACAATTAATGAAACCATAAAAAAATTGTTGTGTCTATCCACATAATGACTAAACAAAAAGAAAATCTCCACGAAATGAAGAAAATCTCTTCGTTAGGGAAATATCTTAATAAGAATTTTTAACCATTTTAAGAGTTTAATCTTAAGTAAGCAATTAAGTAATCAATTTATTTTCAATTAAGGGATAAAAGCACTTTGCGATCGCAAAATTCTCATTCATTTTCTCGAATAAATTTTGGGGAACAAACATTTCTTAATGCACTCGAAAAAAAGAAAAACAAAGTTAAGCATTTAAGAAGAGCTCGTGGGCTGTAGCTCACTGCTCAACCTGTTGTTTTGAACTTTCAACCATAGCTTCATATTAACATAATCAAGGATTTTTAAAAAAATTGATTTAGAAAAAAAAACCGAATTGATTTTAGTAGTAAACTTTGTTTCATTGTTCAAAAGAACCTGGCAATAATAACGGCCATTAGAGGGAACCAATCAAGGCAATTCTCCATACACCCAATTCTCTTTTTACACGATTTTTTTTACACGAATTTGATTTAACACGCGCTCAAAGGAAAAAAATTTCTTTTTTTACACGAATTATTTTGTTTTAACACGATTTTATGTTTATGAATTTCGGATATAATTCCCTTTTTCCAAAGTAGAAGTTATTTTTATAAAATATTTAATGAATTAAAATGTGTAAGCACGAAATAAATTAAGTGAACTCTAACAAAAACTTTTTAATATTGTTTACACCTAATTCTCTTTTTACACGAATTTTTTTACACGTATTTTTTGGGAACATATCTATCGTGTAAAAAGAGAATTAGGTGTACTTAACTTCAGGTTATTTTATTATAATTGAATTTTGAGCGAAATACATTAAGAATAGAGGCGCGTGGCATGGCATGATTTCCTCGGAAAAAGAAATTTCTAGTAAGTAGTTAAAATATTACATCTACAAATAAATTCTATGCATTTCAAGTAGAGTTGAAAGAAGTAAAAACAGTATAGTAGGCCACGGCTCACCATTAAATACTCTACGTCACCATAAAAGTATTCATATCACGACTTTTCAAAATGAAATGTTATTTGGGAAGTATTCGGAAATGTGGTGCATTCGGAACACCTTTCAATAAGGTTCGTCCTTGGTCCAAAACACGCCAGCGTACCAAATTTCATCAAAATATCTCAAAAGTTACGGCTTGTAGGTTAAAACACAAAAAAATTAAGACGGGCAGACAAGCTTAAATCGATTCAAAAGGTGATGCTGAATGGATAAGTATAATAAAAATTCAAGGCGTTGTAGGTGTTGCATGCATCTGCACAAACTTAACAAATATAACGACTTTTCAAAATAAAGCGTAATATGAGAATTAGTTGCAAAAGTGTTCCAATCCAGACCATTTTCAATAGAGGTCCTCCATAAGCAAACATATCTCAAAAATCTGTTGGTTGAATGCAACAAAACAAGGGGGACAGACCCACAGAAAAGCTTAAATCGATGTAGAAAGTGATTCCAAATTGGGTCTATCTCATCTCTTTCTTGCATACATCCGCACAAATTTAATATACCCTTAATAGGGTATGCAGAAAGAACTAACAATCAAAATATTCGCCATAATTATTTATTTCCTTTCGGCACTTAACAGGTAGCTTACGGATACCCTTGCCACAGAAACTTTGTAGGTTCAAGTCGAAATAGTCGTCGACTCATTTTCACGCATGTTCAACTTTTGTCAGCTGCTGATTTGCTGAATATGAAAAGTTTTATATTACGACTTCACTTCAACCATTATAAAATCAACGGATATCAATCCATCCATTCAAAATTTGATAGACCTTTTATGATGAAAAAATAAAGTGGACAAAAGAAAATCCCACAAGGCACTTACAAATTTTGATATTCCTGAACAACTTCAAAAACCCACAAATACAATGACATGTTTTACTGCCCTTTCGAAAGTACTAACCCCAAATATATATTTTCAAAATAATAGGCATAGGCCTGTGGGTGCTGTGAGCATATCCTGTAAATAGTTTTTCCGTTATTTGCGTCGTCCATAGAATATGCGTTCAAATTTTTGTACATTTATCTGCCATAGTTTATGAGTAATGAACAAAAAATCAATTTTGCATCCGTTTAAAAAACAGAGTGCTCTCAGTTTACATGTCGCTGTGGACGCGTCCTTCGATCGATTTGTCTAATTTTCAATACCGACTTGCGTGCAAGAACTTCTAATGTTTCTGCCAAATTTGAAGACGATAGCTTCATTTTTGGGACCAACAGACACTAGACAGAAGGACAGACCGACAAACGGACATACGGACATACGCACATGCTTAAAACAATTTAGAATTGGAATCTGATCAAAAATATATGTACTAAAGAATGAATGTAACTTCGTGACGTTTCGCTTGCTGACGTCATAAAGTAAGGTATTCTCATGCAACTGACGATTAGCGAAAAGCTTAACAACAGTTCCCGGGAAAAACTTCCTGGATTAACTTGCTTGTAAAATGCAAAGTTGAGTTGACACGAAAGAGTTTAGCATTCGACCCGAAGACGAATTAAAACGTTAAAGTATAAATAATCCATGCGTAAATAGGCCTCGTAAGAATTGTAAATAAAATCCAAGTTAACCCAAAAATTCAGTGCCACGTACTTAATCTCAAAAGTAATTGCAACATATTTTTTAACAAGAAAATACATATTTTTTTCTTTTAATAAATTTTATTAACTTTTCGTTAGAAAAATATTAATTTAATTTATTTTACTTTTTACTTATAGAGCAGTGTACGATATAGCGCATAAAACAACAAAAATTACCATTAAACAGAAACAAAAAAATTTGCTAAAATTAAGCTAAATTTTGTTTAAAAAAAAAAAAAAAAAAAAAACAAAAGACACAATAAATTAAATTAAATTTTTTCTGATAGTTAAACAAAAAAAAAACAAAATATATAATAAATATAATGAAGGAATTATTTTGTTATTTATCAAATCTGTACAGTTAAGTATATCTTTTTTTTTATTTTTGTAATAAAAACAATTGTTTGCCTGTGATTGCAGTAAAAACACGAAAATGTAAGAAATAAGAAAATTTGCATTCGCTTTAGAGCGAATCTCGTCGATCCACCAGATGGTGTGAAACACAATTATTATCTAATGGGTATAATATGTTCTCTAATAGTTTTTGAAATAGCATTAGAATTAAAATTTTTACCCCTATGAGGCTCAATATTTTTTAGTTTACAGAGATATGATGCATGTTTTATATAGAGACATATGCATGTATTCTTATAGGCGGCTAACCTATTGAATCCCCCAGAAGCAAATGGATGAAAATATCCGATATCCAATCACCTGAGCAAGTTAGGTAGAGTAAAATTCCAAATTTGATTTATCGTAGCTAACCTCAAGCACATTTCATCAAATTTCTTCTATCCATTTTAATTTCTTTGATTTTAAACGAAATTTCTGTTCCGTCTGATGCTTGATAATATTGAACCTTTAACTTGGAAGCTTTCTTCTTATATATGTTAATATCTTATTATTTAATAGGGTACTTTTGTTTGCAATAACATCGGACGGACGGACATGGATGACAATTATAATGGAATTGTGCACTGGAACAGCTGTACAGGTATTGTTCTTTTAGTTTTGGTAAACAGAAACCTAGGAATAGCAAATAAAAACTTCAAGTCCATCTAAATGCGGATCTTGAGCACACTCCATATAAGAAAAAAGTACAGCTGTACAGGCAGAATGGAATTTTGCTACAGCAGCTTCCGTGAAATAAGCCTGATCTTCGGCATCAACTTTTACGCGATCTTAGCGAAGCTTTCTCTCAAGATAGCAAATAATTGACTCTAGTAATAAATAAATTACAGGATATTAAGCCTCCTAGAGGTTAAAATTAATGAATTCATGTAATTTTTTTGGTTTTGGAATACCTACACAATGATATGAATGACTGAGACCAACACTATTTCTTCCACTAATATTAAAGTAGGATTACGAAAGTCTTAGGTCTCTTGCAATTGGCGTTTTTGTTGTAGTTCGAACAAGAACAAGATTTTGACGGACAGACGGACATAACAAAACGGTTTTAAACTCTTGCATAAAGCACTTTATTATTATAAATGTGAAGTAGAAATGAGTTGACTCCTTTTCACCATAGTGGAAGCAGTGAAATTAATTAGACTATACAGTTCTAGTATATATAAAAAAACATAAACAGCAATGGTTTTAGCATAAAAAAGAATAAAATATATAAGATTATTATAAATTAAAAACTTAAATTAAATTGAAAATAGATATACACATATATATTTATATATATATATATATATATATATATATATATATATACCGATATGTATATATATACGTATATAGTTATGTACATAAGAATCTTCTACATAATAAAAATAAGATGAGAGAATATTTCTTGTATGAATAAAAGATTTTCTTCTTCTTTTTTTTTGGCGATGCATTAATTTTTCTTTTCATTTTACACTTAACCAAGTAAAAAAATTTTAATTGAAAAACATTTGAGAAAAAACGTGAAGAATTTTTTTTTCTTTTTTTTGCTTTTTTTCGTTCTTTTTTTTTTGTTTTTTTTTTCTTTTTTTTGTAAATAAAACAATACATTTTTGTTATTGTAAAGTAATTGAATGACGTTATAAAAAAAAAATTTATATCGTTTTTCCTCACAAATTAAAAACATTTATTTTCGTAAAATCCTCAGTTTATTTATATAAATAAAAGTTTTTTGGGTTTTTTCAAATTTTGTTTAAAAAAAAAAAAAAAAAAAAAACAAGTTTCTTTGGCTTATCTTACACTGATGATAATATTGTTATACATATAAATATTTGTTCTTAAAACTTATTATTATTATTATTTATTTACTTTTGCTTTCCTTTTAAGTACAGATTTAAAAAAAGATTTTTTTTTTTGTTTTTTAGCGGAGCGCATAGAAATGAAAGGCAAAATACGTTATAAAATATTACAGCTTTTACTTGAGGTTTACTTTTTGTATGCTTAGGAATTGTAAAAATAAAAACAAAGAAGAAGAAGAAGAAGAAAATTAACATGAAACTACATAAAAATTTACAATATAAAGAGAAATGCAAGAAGAAAGCAAAGAGCACAAAAAATTAAGACAAAAGGAAAAGAGAAAGACAGAGATATAGGGAGAGAGAGAGAGAGAGAGAGAGAGAGAGCAAAATAGTTAAAAGCTCGGAGAACAAGAGGCTTCTCATTGTCAACACTGTACCTCATATCATTAGACCCTAAAAGCAAAGATGTTCGATCAGTTCAGCTCAAGTGGGCAGAAATTTCTTTTGCTCCGTTTTCTAGACAGTTAGTTAGTAACATTTAAAAATCGTTCATAGAAAAGCTTCATTTCCGAATCATTCATTAGGCAGAAATTGCGGTACCTAGCACCGTACACGTACGTATGAAAACATTAGTCATGGACACACTAGCGAAAGTTAAATTTTTATTAAATATTAAGCAAGTGGTTATGTATCATTCCTCTGCTTTGAATTCTTCAAGCTGCTGTCTTTTTGGATTTTCACGTGTTAATGCAGGGCAGTAACTAACATTTGCAGTTAATCTAAATTTTTTACATTTTCTACATGCGCTAGGATCTTTATACGAACCCGGCAGATGTCCTGATAAGCGAACAAGTCAAGGTGTTGTTGAAACTTTTGATTTTGAAACCCGAGTATACACAGTACACATATACACTTTTTCATAGACTTCTGAAAACAATTTAAGATTTTTAAACATTGGAGACATTACAGAGATGGTGTCTTGACGTTCTTAGGGTTGTATTAGATTAGATATTGCAGAGGTAGTGTCTTAACATTCTTAAGGATGTATTACATTAGACATTATAGAGATCGTGTCTTGACACACTTACGAATATATCGCAGATTGATATTTAGCGCAACCGATGAAAAGCGTGCAGTCTTGACGTATCCTGTACATATCTATGGAATTACAGGAGTATTTGTAAAAAGCTCAAATGTAAATTTGATGCTTTTGCAAACCCTATAAAAGATAAGATATGCACCACTGGTAGTATATTAAGTTTGTTCGTATGCATACGGAAGAACTTGAAATAGACACACTTTTCTTATCCGTCTGTCCGTCTGTCCGTCTATCTATCTTTTGGTCCTAAATTCTCGAAATTGAACATATTTTTATGAAATGTTATTCTGACGTCTTTAGAAAATGTTTCGACTTAGACCTCCTTTTCGTCCAATTCCCATATAGTGTCTTACTTCGAGAAATCGTTATACGAATAACTATATTGAACGAAGTGGTATACGGTATTTAATACACTACACACTACTACAATATTTTTATTTGTTTCTTTATAAAAAGTGTTTTTAAGAATAGTTTCCACTGCCTCCTTTTAACTTTAGAAAATAATTTATTAATAATATAGGAAGGAAAACTTTCCGATATTCCTTACCTTAGCTATTTGACAAAAGCAGACTTTTAAATAGCTTTGCTTAGTATAAAGAAACTTAATAGACTCAGGCTCAAGAGTTTAAAAGTCGTTAGAGAATTTCTCCAAGTAAGTAGTTTCTTAAGGGAGACAAATATTCTTCATTTTCCGGAACGTTGATGCCAATTGTTACTGATTTGGTGGATCTAAAGAATACAGTTGTTCTATGTATCAAAAGATTTCCTAGAAGATCAACGAAGGCACTTAGCAAATAGTTCCGCGAAAAGTTCAAAAAGCCCTATCATTTCTGAGTACCTTTCTGAGCACATGCGAACTTTTCTTTTTAATTAAAATTTAAATTAAATTTAATTTCATAATTCGAATAACAGAACGTTAGTAATTAAACCAAATCGAATTTGAACTATCGCTTAAGGAACACTGAAAGAGTTTGAGCGATTGAATTCGAAGTAACGGCAAAAACCCTTTTCAAAGACCCGCACGAAAAACCATGCATTTCGAATAACTTTCGGGCCCTTAATTAAATACTCCTAATACCTATGAATTTTAGCTCTTTTCCGAACTTTAAGTGATTTAAGTAATCTGTCCTTCCTGACAATATTTAAGCCTCGCCAGTACAAGGCACATAAGAGTCTCTTTAATTTCCATTAAACTGATCAGTTCAAGTTCTTTTTCACCGCTGAACTCTTATAAGACTTCTAAGAAGACTTGCTTGCTTTCCTTTTTTCCTGTGATTCTCTCTTCCGTTAAATTGAAAAGAATACGAAAGTGCTCAACATAATTTTTAGTAATAACAACGCAACTATTTGTGGAGGAATGCCTGTGAATAATATTTATGTAATGAAAAGTAGCGTAAAAAAATTCTTAATCTAATAACAAATTTAACTAAAAAGTTTTCTTTTTTTTTTTTGTTTTTTTCTCTCCCGGAAGTAAACTAACCGCCCGTGAAAGTATAAATATGGAAATTAAAAAGAAAAAAAAAATTTATATATATATACAAATATATATATATATAATTTCAGCACTCAGTCTGTGTGTCTGCTTTGGTTTTCTCCTCCGCTACCACGTCGCCCTATCCACTTTACAAACCATGGTCGTTAGTATTGAGAAAACTTCGACAAACGCGACTCACTTCAGGATTACTATGATTCATTAATTGCATATAAATTTGTTTATGTAGTTGTAATTCATTGGTCATCTCTTGAAGTTGCCTTAATAAAGCTTCCTTTTCTTTAAGCAGGGTTTTCACGCGTTCCTCCACTTCGCGGGAGCGAACTTTGGCTTTTTCTCTCGACTTGCGAACCGCAATATTATTGCGTTCTCGACGTCTTCTATATTCTTCGGTGCCTTTGTCTATATGTTTTATCGAAGATTTGCGTTGATTTTGCAGCTGCTTATTATGGTGTTTCAAGAGATGAGCACCGGCTGCCAAATGCGGCAAATTAACAGCAGAATGATGAGCCAAAACGTTGGCCGAGGTAAGACCATTAAAATTATTTGGATTCTGTGAAACGTTGCCGTTTGTATTGACCGTGCCATTGGCATTCTGATAGGGATTGTAAAGACCATTTGTGCCTCCGTTCGTAATAAAGGCAGCCGCAGCATTATTAGCGGCTACATTTGTTTCGTGCAGGTGTCTTCGATAATCCGGATCAATGGGTTCCTCCTTAATAGTCGATGTATCTGAGCCTATTGAGGAGTTTTCATCACTAGAATGAGTGCTGTAAGAGGCGCCGGCATGAACTGCCTGCGGCATGTAGGCCAATGGATTACGTCCGTATTGATGTTGTTGAGTTCGTAAAGTCTGCTGTTGCAATTGATGATGTTGCAAAACTTTAGCGGCCGCACTAACCATACCATTCGAGGGTAGAGTAGCTGTTAGTACACCAGGACTTGTTACCATATCACTGAAAATACCTAAGGTTTCTTGATCGCGAAATTGATCGTCTATCAAATGCTGCAAATCCAATGAGATCTCTTGAGCCGTCAACTCATCCAACTCCGATTGGCTGTATTGCTGCAACATTTGCTTTTGCAACAAATTGTTCACATTGTTTACATTGGCATTCAAAGCGGACGCATTGTTGTTATTATTTAAAGCAGCTGCAGCATTATGCATCTGATGCATAGCATGTTGCTTCACCACGAGACCGCCACCACCATTCTGTTGTTGTTGTTGTTGTTGTTGTTGTTGCTGTTGTTGTTGTTGTTGCTGTTGCTGCTGCTGTTGTTGCTGTTGTTGCTGTTGAACATTTGGTACTATCGAGTTAGCAGTGTCAGCAGGATTTGGTACTGTACCGTTTTGTGTGGCATTGTTATTGCTATTATTGACATTTGGATTCGCATTGTTATTGGGCATTCCCGACATAGCCGTCAAAGTGATTTGTCCAATAATTGCCTGCTGAGGAGGCGGTTGCTTTTTCAAATCCAATTGTGTCAAAGTCTGTACGTTATCGTACATTTGTGGCGATTCCATGTTGAGCATTTTTAATTGTGAAAATGAAGGTAAAATTTTGACGGAGAATATTTACTGAAGTACGAGGAAAGAAAACAATTCTCTTTTTTCTTTTTTCTTTCTTTTTGCTTGCTTTCTTTGAAAGGTTCTTGGTTTGCTTTTAAAACGTTTCGATTGGTATTTTTTTGCTTTCAATCATGTTTTTTTTCTTTTTATTGTGTAAGAAAATTAAGCTTAAGGAATGAATCATAAGATCAAAACAAAAACGAAAGAGTCCTGGAACTCTTCGAAGATAGCTTCACTAAATTTCAATTTTAGAAACAATTTTTAATGTTAATGTTTTTGAATGCCGTTGAACGTCTTTTTTTTTTTTTAATTATTTTTCTCTTTTTTCTATTCTTTTTTTTTTGTTTTTCTATTAATTATTTGCTTTATTATTAAAATTAATTTTTTTATATATATAGAATTTTGAGCACTTTTATAATGAGGTATAAAGATTCTTTGGATTATTATTGAAAATTGTTTTCTTATTAGTTTTAGTTAGAATCCTTTTGATAACACTTCCGTTTCCGAGAAAAACTTTTCAAATTCTTTAAAAATATGTTAATGTCTTTTTCCGTTTAATTTTCAAAATAATTTTTCCTTTTTTTTTTATTTTTATTGTTATATGTTGAAAGATTATATATATCTATATATATATATATATATATAAATAAATAATAATAATGATGATAATAATATAGAAAAACACTTGACACTCGACGTCTCTCGATTTTTGTTTTAACAACCGTCGTCTACATTCGACTGAAGTGTTTCACAAGTGATGCAACAGATTTTATATATTTCTTGTATTTGTTTTTTCTATTTCTCATATTTTATTACAAGACGTGCGCGTCCGCATCCGTTTGATGGTGTTCGCTAACTGCACTTCTGGTTGTGATATTACATATGAATCCGTATCACACAGCCACACCGACACACAAACAGCAAAGAGATCGGCTAAACTATACTAATACCGACAGCAGCAACAGCAACAGCCAACAGTTAAAGACAAAAATTTTGTTTCTTTTTTAACTTAATTTTTGAAGATATGAATGAATTGAAATCGTAAACTTAACGTTTTCACGGAGAGGAGGTCGGGAAATTATTGTCTTGCAAGTCAGTGACGTATATCCCCGAAACGATCGCATAATACTATGTAACACACCATTTATGCAGGCATGTGTCTGTGCGTGTGTTTGTTTGTATATATGTAATGTATATAATTCTCATTTAGAGCTTTATCTTTCTTTCTATGCTCAATTCTCAAAAAAAAAAAAAGAAAAGAAAAAAATAAATCGAAAACAGCGTTTTTGCAAGAGAGTAAGACGTCATTTTCATGTTTATCATAAACAACGAAGAAGCACACAAACAGCTGTTTATTTTCTTATAATAAATCATAACAAAGTGAAGTTATTTTCCAACTCTGTCCGCTAACCACAATCGTTAATTTGTAACTGAAAGACACATATATTGTGAAGTATAAGTCAGACCCACCATCCCGAATGCATATATATATATGTATATACGACATTTCCAAAAAAAAAAAAAAAAAAGCAAAAACTCATTAAATTATAACATAAAAAAACTCGTTAAACAAAGAAAAACATGAAATTAGGTCTTCCGATCACATTTCAAAAACCGAACAAAACCCATGAAAAAAAAAAAAGACCGAAAATGAAACTCCATTAAAAAGCTAATAACAGAAAAGCTCTCTTCTTTCTTCTACTCTCCTTAGAAAAAGAGCAAAAGCAAAGTTGTTTCATATTTTTTCGCATTTTATGCCTTAAAAACTCATACACAAAGTTTGTGTGCGCACAAGACTACCTCCTCCTGTTACGAATCGTTCTCTCTCTCTCTCGATATCTAAGCACACACATACAACGTACAACGTACAGCGCATACTAACAATTCTTTTTCTTTTTTTCTTCTTTTTCTTCATTTATTTACTTACATATGTAAGCGAAAGCTATGAATAGTATGCTGTAACATATGCTAACATTTATTACGTTATCGTTGGCCAGTGTGTGCGTGTATCGTTTCTCTTCTATTTCTCTATCTCTGCTTCTCTCTACGGCGCATTTCTTGTTCAATCGCATTTTATTTATAACGAAAGCAAAAGTTGTTTTCGTGTTTACTTTGCATTTTCAATCGATCACTTTTACTCTCTTTTCGATGGTATGCGTTTTCTTACAATTACTTTCGGTAACTGGTAAGTGTGTCTGTCTAACTGGTTGAATTGATGATTACAACCGGTTATAGCGTCATCAATGGTAACGTTGGCGTACTTCTCTACTTTACTTTGCAATCGTACACAATGTCTAAATAACTATTGCTGCTGTTAAAGTGTCACTTTGTGTGTGTGTATGTGTGTGTTTTTTTTTAAACGCTCTTAAGAGAGCTTTATCTTTCAATATCAAGAAAAACTGTAATGTGACGTCATTTAGTTTTTCATAAAGAGATGCCTACAAGAAGCATAAAATGTAAAATAATAGCGAGACTTGTTTTTCTCAAATGCACACACACACATACACACTTACACACCCAATCAACAAACACAGTTACAGCGATCGAGGAAATTCAACATTACTTTTGTTTACTTGCATCTTCATTTCCGTTTAGGTTGAAAGCTTGGATAGAAACATAATACCCTACACATACAGGTACATACATACATTTACACAAATGTAGAAATGTGTAATAAAGTGTGTATTGTGTGTAATTTCGGAAATTTTGTTGAAATATTATTAAAGTATTTTTTTCTTTTAGTAGACTTGGCGAGCATTTCACTTTGTTCGTTGTGTTCATTTTACTTACTACCCATGGATAACCTACTACATGGGCTAGGCAAGGATGTAAGAAAGAATCATGAGATATTCCCCATGTTTGACTAAGAAATAGATAAATTCCCACACGGTCCATACAATAAATATTATATTTTGGCTTACAACGCTGCTTGTTGTACTTTCTTTCACGTATGGTAAAAAAAAATGATGAAAAATATTTACTTGTACATCATGCCCATTTGAACGGCAATTAAAGGATCAAACTGATTTATATTCACCAAATCATTTAAGCAGGCAATCGTCGGGGCCTAATGCAAATAACAAAAAGTTTTCTTTCATTTAAAGTCGGAGAATACGATTTGTTAATCAATAATTAATAGTAATGCTCAGTATTATTTAAAAATCATACCTTTACGCCTAACTATGCATACCCGCTACTCACTGAATTTATAGTCTTGCTCGCTTGTTGCGGCTTAGAAAGAAAATACACCCTAAATGCTCGGCAGTATGTCTATGCCAATAAACAAAAGCTCCGCTTCAATGGATCACATTTTCGACAGACAAATACTAGAAATTTGACGAAAATGAAAAATTGACATAATGCCGGAAGTCTAATCAATCTTTTTTAGCATGTTTAGGTAGCAACTCACAATGACATAAATTTCACAGTTACAAAGTAATCCCTTCACAAAACTTAGACAAGGTTCACAAAAGGTTTAAAGGATCGGAGGCAGTATAAGGTTCTAAAACTTCCCTAAGCACTAGCCTAGGGCTGTTATAGCGTGTAATAAGAAATATTAAGCAATGAGCTTAAGAAACTGAAAGCAATGGGCATCGCGCTAGCACCACTATGGCTGTGATGATAGCTTATTACCAGACAATCGATTTTTATTGTACCTATGAATGAACGCTGCTTTTGCAACGTTTCTAGCGGGAAGTATTTGAACTAATCAATGATTTTCCCAAGCAGCTATATTAATCTAGTTTATGCTTTTGTTCAGGGGCTCGAAAATAAAAGCCTCTATTAACACGTTCACGGACTTGCATGTTATAACAATCATTTTCATTATGATGCAAAAAGACATGAGTCCTGTAACGTTACGTTTAAAGCCAATTAATTTTTATTTGGTTTTATATAATCCCGGTGATTTTTAATTATTGTGCTTGCCGATATATTGATTAACTGATTCTCTAGCTTTTTTCATATCATTTTATTATATCCTACATCACGTGTTATACGAGGTATATTAACTTAGTGGGGACGTATGTAACACGCACAAGGGCTCAAGATAGACCCACCTTTTTTTATACCGATAGATTCAGAATTATAGTCTGAATTGACCTAAGTCTATCTGTCCGTCTGTCCGTAAATTTTTGTTCAAGCTACCGGTCGCAATTTTTTATATATTTTGATGAAATTTGGTACGCTATTGAAAATGGTTTGGATTAATCCACTTTTTCGACAACTCCCTATTGTGAAAGGTCGTTATATGGAAAAAAAATTAAAATTTTCAAAATTTCTCGGCAATAATGGCTAAGTAGTAGTATTTCGGCGTCTTAAGTTGATATGAGAACTTTGCAGCAGGTGAGAAAATTTGTGAACACTCTCTCGTATAACGAAACCTGAAGTTCATACGACAAAAGAGTATAATTTCCAACGCTTTATGTTATGTTATGAAAGTTACATCATCGCAGTAATTTAGCCTAAAAAAATTAACTGTACCAAATTTGGACTATTTCGGCCTATATTTTGGAATATAAGGATTTTCACGAAAATTGATCGTTTGTAGAGCAGAAGTGTCCACCTTTTAATATGTGGTGATGAAAATTAACCCGTAATAGTAATTTCATTTCATGGAGTAGGGTATTTAACGGTCGGCCTTGCCCGATTTGCGTATTTACTCTCTCTGCGTATTTACAAATTTACTTGCAGCACCTTTAAAATCGTAAATTTCTCTAACCCAGAAAGAGAGCAGACTCTCTCATTGTCCCTTTTGCTCTCATGTTGTCTTTTATATGAATCCTATAGCATTCTATAGCATATAATCTTTATTGTCGTAAATGCTCCAGCATTGTCGATTAAAATATGATCTTCTAATTATCCTTAGAGAATGTCAGAGAAAGTCAGGTGTGCAGACCTTTTACCTTTTAGTAAAACTGAAAAATAGGTGCTTTAGAGCAAGAGAAATAACGACGATGATTGACGATGTTCTACCGATTATGGACGAACAGGCGTGAGATGAGATGATTTATTAAATTATTATGCTAACGATAGACGGGGCTTCAGACTATTATGAACCATCACTAACTTAACATTCAGCTTCGGAACGGTGACTTTCTGGCCAACCACCGCCGGATATCGAGCGGACTCAAATGACATTCAAAAAGCACTATGACTAGTGAAGGGTTAACAAGAAGCAATAAGTGCCTAAACCGGCTAATTGAATATAATTGATAGTAAACAATTATGCTCCCTAAGATTTCCTTTCCGATCAAACCCTAACTTTGGACTGTAGAGATTTGAACCCGGCTTGATTTGACTTGTTAGTCGCAGTTTCTACCTACTCGGCTACTCTTAATGAAAAAAAAGTTTTGTTTGTTTCGTAAGGACCTAAGCTGCCTAATAGAGGAACATTGGGTTAATAGAAGCCTGTATATACGCAAAACACGTTTTTAATATGAACAGTTATGCAAGGGACGTTCGCTATACGTGGATCATGATGATAGCCAGAAAGAAGTGAGGCAAGAGATAACTTGACTCTTAATTCATTGTACCCTTTCAGTACTCCCACTGGACAAGTCTAACGTGCTTCCGCAAAAGATATGCAGTACTTTAGAAGCGATATGTCTATGACGAGACTTAAGACTTGCTTTTCACCCGCTGTTTATTCCGTCTTAAGCTACTAAATCTGTATGTAGGAAAACGATCAACAGATGTCTGATTTAGCCTCCTATATAATCAAATCAAATTTATCTACAAAAAAAAAAAACAAAAAAAAAAACCTGCTTGATAATTATTTTCACATATTTATCGGTCAAAGACAAAAAAACAAAAGCAAAACAAAGCAATGCTACCATCTAATGAATCATTTACCTGTAAAAAGTATTGCATTATCGATGTGCGTACTTAATTTATTATTAATTTTATTGTTTATTGTTTTTTTCTTTTTTTTTTGTTATAATACGAGGTGTGGTTTACACATGTATAAAAAATGTTATTTGGAAATTTGTATTTTCCTTTACACACACATATATACACAAACTTACGTATACATACGTGTACAGGATTCTTTTGCAACCTTTACATTAATGTTATTGCAATCGAGCGATAGGATGACAAAGTACTTTCCGTGGTAAGCTATCAATTTTGCACTTATTTTATAATGAAATATTTATTGCAAAAAAAAATTATTAACAAATTGCAGCCGATGATGAGTGCAATGTTTTCTAAATGATAAAAAAAAAAAAAGAAAAGAACAAAATAACAAAATTTATTGAAAGAAAATTTTGGCTATAAAGTCACGGCCACTTTGAGGAAATAAAACATTTTATTATTAAATCTGAAAAAAAGAAGAATTAAAAAAACTAAAGAAAGTAGATAGGCATTAATTTATTTGCAAAAGCAAAACAAAATCACATAAAAATTATTTAATCATATGATTTAATCCAATATTTAAAAAAGCAAAGAAAGCAAAAGCAAACAAAAAAAAATCCAACTTTATGATGATGAGAAGAAGCAAAAAACAAATAGAAAAGGTATTTATATGCGATTTAAAGCGAATCTTGGATGCCTATCGCAGATTGCAGAATGTAGAGGTAGCTTACGTAGAGGATAAGTAACACTGTATGTATGAGTTGGCCTTACACCATAAACTATTATCACTGAGATAAGTCATGCATCCATCCAATCGATCCATTTATGTTTTACGTTTATAATTTGTTGTTTTTCAAAACACTTTAGCTCTCAGGCGACTGTCGTGTCCTAAGTTGGCCGTTAAGAACACAAAAGCCTCACTTTAACTAAATATCTTTATTTTTACTATAGGCTGACTTGTCATACTAATCAGACCGATAGACAGATTCACCCAAGTTATGGAAATTCAGAAATTATGTAAATAGTCTATGAGAATAAAGAGAGTTTTTCACATTTCCACAAATGGCAAGTGGGACGACAAACCAAGTACACCCCCTTTCATTAAAGATAGGTGCAATAACTTAAGCACTTATTTACTGTGTCACAAATTTATTAAATGGAAAAAAGCAGGTAAATACAGTATTTATTCGAAAAACAAAAGAAACGCAGGTAAGAAAGTTATATTTGACTTGTGGCGAACCTTCGACACACATCCTTTCCAATCATGTAACATAATTACATAAACTATGCAAAGTATTTTATTAATTAAACTTTAAGATGCATCCGACAAACACTTATGCCAAGATTTCGGCGTTCGATAGATTGCTTTAGCTCAAACAGCTGCAATTTGAAATGAATTTTTCATAAATTAGAAGTGTGGAGCTCACAACTGCAAAACGTAGCGAGAAGTCTATCCAACAGTTTTTGAACTCCTCAGAATCAAATAAACGAAGTAATTACCAGATCTGGTAGAAATGAAGCGGAACGATAAAAATCAGGGGTACCTTGTGAGCACTACTTTAGAAATCAATTTCCGAATGCATCCTTGAGTGACCTTGCATTACTCATTTTTTCTTTACCTACCCACCTCTTAATTAATATTTTGAAATAAGCTAAAGTCGGCTCCAAGGCGACATAGGACATAGGTATAAGAAATACAACGATAGCATAGTAAAAAATTCATTTCTTTTTTATAGAATCTTCTTGACTAAATTCCTACGGATTAAGATTCTCTGTCCATAACAAGATACTAAAAATATTCTTGATCCACCAAATGACAAACAAAATTGCCTCGATTGACATACGTAACCGAAATAAATTCGATGTCTTTTGCAAAGAAATGTCACTATGATGGTACAAATGAACCTTGAAGCCAATCGATTGGGACTTGAAAACACTTAATCTACAGGCAGCTGGTAGATGTGTTTTGGTCTTACGTCGATATCTGCCGTGAAGGCCTAATCCCACGGCGGCCTATGGCTCACAAAGTGTGAAAATGCACACTCAGCGCCACGAGGATGAGACAGCTGGTAAAAAAAATTTCAAGAAAAACTTAATCAAGAAATTGGAGGAGTTTCAAGTCGTTTAATTAGTGACATCATGTGAGTAATCGCCTCTTTGAACAACATAAAGAATTGGACCCGATAACGTTCTTCACCATTAACACAATACGGAAACTGATGATGCAAAAATTCCATAAGATCGCATTATCCTTAAAGAAAGGTATTTTGATAAGGCTAAGAAGCTTTTGAATACTCTCCTCTTACGCGTTTGGAGTAGGATATAATCAAAATTTGCGACTTTCTGGCCTGCATCTTTCTAGTTGATAGAAAGGTCTCATTTTAGTTCGCTACATATATACATAAAATCTCCAAACCCCATAGTAATAGTGATAATATATTAGTAAAGTGAGAGATGGTCTACAAATCTTTATGTGTATGTGAATTTGAAGTTAAGCTATATATAAGGGCTCTAAAGGTAACATCGATACTTTCAAGGAACATATTGGAAACTTGGGATTGGAAGCGGTTTGCCGGCAGACTTTAACCACTTCAAGACTTTACCTGCAATTGAAACGAACGTGCAAATCGTGTCAGATGAAAGGAGAAAACTACATGTGCCGATCGAGAAAATTTTATTCACAAATCCATATACGTGCATTTCGCGTCTGTCGCAAAGAAAATGACAAAGTGAATATGCTTTTCAGCGTTGGTGATGGGTATAAAAAAGCTGCTCCCAAAATAAAAGCCGATAAAAAAACAAAAGAGGAAAAGTTTGCTAAAGTTTAACTGATAAGTGAACCAAAAAAAAAAAAAAAGAAAAAAAAAAAACAATCAAATAACACAGCATTATAAACAAATGGTCAAAAATCGTTTAGCTCAAGTTAAGGTGAACAAACAAAGTCGTGCAGCGAAGGAATCCAATGAGAATGCAATGTAAAGCGACTTTTCGCTTATTCTCTGATATAATAACACAAAATGCTTTATTATTATTATTATTAATATATCTTTTTTCACCAGTTTGTTAACCTTTTTTGAAAAGAGTTTAATAAACTTCTCTTTCATTTTTCTAATTAACGGTTTCACAGTTTCTTTAGAATTCTTCACTAAATGTCTTTTAGCATAAGTTTCTATGATCGTCAGAAATTCATTAGAATTAAAATTGATCTAAAGTTTTCAACAAGTAGTACACGAGTAATACTTTTAGCCAAAGTTGTTATACCCTGCTTTGCTTGTGGTGCAGGGTATGTTAAGGTTATGCGGACTTATGCAACTGCCAGAACAGCTTAAGATTGTCCCAACTTTTATTATACCGATCGATTCAGAAAATTATTCCGATCTAAGTTGACTTGTCCGTCTGTCCTTTCGCAATTTTTGAAATATTTTGACGAAACTTGGGACACTAATGTGCTTTGACGTAGGGATTCTTCCGATCGATTCGCATTTCCAACCCCTCCCTGTATAGCACCTTATTTTAAAAAGTCTTTACAGGGAAAAAATTACAATTTATAAAATTTCTCGACAAAAGTCGCTAAGTAATAGTATTTTGATATGAAAAATATGGTTCGGCTGGAGCAATTTTTCTGAGCCCCCTCTTATATAACCGTTCCAACGAAAACTTTCTCTTTATACGATAAAACGATATATTTTTCAATATTTCATGATGAAAATTGTTTGGTAATAGCAAACCAATCAACCTTAGGTAGGCCAAGTTTTTGAATACCACCCCATATAAGAATTCTGAATACTTTATAAAGACAATTTTTTCATGATAGTAGTGGGACATAAAAACTTGGTAGAGCAATTTCGAACCATAAAGATCTACATCTTGTACCCCACTCCCTATAAGATTTTTAACAAGTAGTAAGCCCTTCAGAAAAAGGTCAGATTTTTAATATTTAACGATGAAAATTGGTTCATGGTAACAATTTACTAAAAAAGTTAGTGATAGGGAATTTGACTCGCGTAGGTCTATTTTTTAGACTCTAACATATATAGGGGTTACCATGAAAAGCAAACCCTTCTATGGAGAGAAAGTATAATTTTTATTTTTTTATGGCAAAAAACTGAAAGATAATTGAATTTTGAAAAAGTAAATTTAGATGACATCGTGTGATGCTTTAGGCATCCGTCCGTATGCGGGCTTTCGCGAAAAGTATGTCTTTCTAGGACAATGGCGTGTAGTTTTTGTTGTATTGTTACTAAAACGAGTGAATAACTGCATTAGGCGATTTGGTGTAGAGCATTTAACGGCGACCTCGCCCGACTATAATATTCTAAATAGTTTTCTTTTGTTTTCGTGGATTTTTAAAAATATTAATGTTTAACGAAATTACTGATCGATCAGCGAAAAATCTGAACGCTCTCGTTTTTATTAAAAGCGCTGCAAATTGGCTTTCTTTGCAAATTTTTCTTCTTTTTTTTTTCCATATAAAAGTATATCTGAGAAGTTCATTGCAAGTTCTATGACCTTAATTAGGTGAAAGGAAAAGAGAAATAATTGCATTTTAAATTAATCATAGCGAAAGTAACAATTTAAATGAATCGATGAACATGTGAGGTAATAAAAACTCAATTTAATACCTTAACGAAAAAAAATTATTCTTTGTATTATAATAAGTTGAACATTTTTCAAATATTTCTCGATCAGTTCGTTGAAATCCTTTTCGAATTTTTTACTTTTCTCAGACATAAAGCAAATTGCACGCAATTTATTTGTAAATATTACGAGTACACGCGAAAGGGATGCATGGACAGACAATAGCTGACGAACGTGTAAACGAAGGGCGGGCAAGCAGGTATCGGGAGAATAAATTAACAGAGAAATAGAAAGCTGAAGATCAATACACGGACTAGCGTAGCGGAACGGACTGAAAATGCAAATAAATCGATCTACAACTTCAGCGGACAACAGATATATTTACTATACACTTTAGTTAAAGTTGTGATAATTGCCTTTAGTCCGTTCCGTTATAAACCAATCTGCATCAGATCAATTCAAACACCATATAACAATTAAGATTGGAAGCGCATACAAAACAATGCTAAAGATGTTTCAATCCGTTGCAATTTATTGACTGAAATTCCCTCGATATAAGGTTTCAACAACAGTAGCTGTACTCTCAACTTGGATTGACAGAGTTTCAATATTTTTTTGGCAATATTGGTGAAATCGAAACAAGCGGATAGTTGTGGCGCGAAAACTGATCGCAATTGAAATATTAAACCAAAAATATTTATTTCATTCATAAGTGCATGATTAACTTCATTGACATATATTCAACAGTGTTCCTAACATCGTTAAGCACTTTAAAGCGTATATCGCCGACTCATGTAGAAATCATTCGATAGTTTCTTCACTTTTTTCTGATCGTCACCGCACTACGCACTAGATATGCCGAAGATCCCCTGAGTGAATGGTCAGAGAAAAAAACAAAAATAGATAAAATAAGGGCGGGATGCCTGCATCTTGTTGCGGAATACGAAGCGTAAACTAAAAATTAAGCTCAAAAATGCTTAGTACTTTGTTTTAAATTTGTGACGATATAGTTTGGGAGTAAAACTTGATTATATCTTTGCCGAACGTTTGTTGTACACGACATATTGTTTGCATCTTTTCGTAACTCTTATCCACCCATGGGATTTTGTTTTCTAAGCCAATAACTGATCGTTCATTCATTGAGTCAAAAATTCTGCAAGAAAAGACTTGAAGTCAAAGTGACATATGGTGGATGA
Source organism: Glossina pallidipes (assembly GCA_000688715.1). Lineage (NCBI taxonomy): Eukaryota > Metazoa > Arthropoda > Insecta > Diptera > Glossinidae > Glossina > Glossina pallidipes. Next base: position 1,010,254 of record KK499832.1, read on the forward strand.
AGTGTTACTTCATACGCATGGAACTTTGGGCCTTTAATTGCCTACCATTATTGAAAGTAAAGCTTAGGTCTCGGTAGAATGCATTGATTAAAGAAAGTCCGCTAAAACATGGTTTCAAGTCAAATTCATATAAACATATAAGAAAATGATCTGCAAAGGTAGCACTATCTTCCATATCCACCACCTTTCTTCAAAAAAAATAGAGCAAAAAATGAAATGGACAGACAAGGTCGGTTTTTTCGACTTCTGTACAGGTAGTGTAAATTTTTCATAGTTTTATGTATTGTTGTATGTAAGTAACGAAGTAAAATCCCTTCATTTTTGCTTTTGAAAGCAGAGTAATAGTTTGTTATACTGTAAGCATGTCCTTTACCAATCTGCATGCGAGAACTTCCAACGTTCTTGACAAAGTCAAAGCCTGTATATTCATTTTTGCAACTAGACCTTGCCCAGGTATGCCCATATCAATTTAGAATTTATTACTGATCAAGAATACATATATTTTTCAGGATCTTCAGGGCTTCCCTACGAATGTAGTAAATATTTTTAAAAAATGCCTATAGCGTCTATTCTTCGCTAGTAGGTATAAAGAGATTATATCAGAAAGTGGATTTCCAACACCAAACAAAGCTTGGACATATTAAAAGAAACACTTGGATATGCTCCACCCATACCCATCGAATATTCTCCATGTGATTTCAAGAGTGCATGTGGCTATTACATATTAGTTGAATGAAAAAAATTTAGAAAAAAAAGAGAGAGATAAACATTTGTTGCCCGGCAATGAATACGCATATAACAATTTAAATAACACATGTTCTCGTACTATTATGATTATTCTTTGTAAATGAAAAATATAAACGTAAATAAATAAAAACAAATCACTAATTAATTCAAGTACTCATTACTTGAAAAAAGGTAATAACCAAACACTAGAAACAAATGCATTAGTTAATAATTATTAAACAAGCTTTAAATGAACAGAAATAACCTTGCAAGAACTTACCTGATTCGATACGTTGGAGTTATGTGTGATGGTAGTTTTTGCACTAAGATGTTTATGATATAAAAATTAAAAGTTCTTGATTCACTAAAAGCGACATGTGTGGAATGACATTATCTGGAAGGATTTCTTAAAAAAAATTCACCACTAATCATTAATCATAATCTTTATTTTATCCTTGAGAGAAAACCCCGCTTATGCTATTTAAGAAATGCGCATTGGGTGCTCTACGGCAGTTTATGACAAATTCGTACGTGAACACTATTTACTTTCACATATTCTTTTATTCTTGTAAAATATCACAAGACTACTTTAAAATATCAAATTTCACCTTAAATTTAATTATTGCTGGTTACGCACACTATATATTTTCTAATTTTCTTTTTTTTTTTCATCTAATAAGAAAAACTCACTGACGCCTATTAAAACGCGCGCACTTTCTTCTTCTTCTTTTTCCAAAATTGCAGCAATTTGTGTTAAGATATTATGAAGAGAGAAATTGCTCTATTTCTACGCTATTTGAAGTTTATTTATATTTTACTATAAGCAGAGGAAATATCTAACGGAATAACTGCATACAATAAGTACAATTGGAATGTAAATTTCGTTTTTATTTCATTCCACTATTGCACTTCTACAAGACACAAACCATTAACTCCTCTGCCATCAAATTTGAACAGTGTTTCAGGATTATTTACTACTGACTACTCGCTACTTTATTCAGTTTATTGTTGCTGAGTAGTTTCATATATTTACTTTACATCTACGTATTATTAATAGCAACATGTTGCTTTTTATATAGTTAACAGAGATTTCATGTTGCTTTACTTGTCAATGTCAACATTTTCAAGCAGCTGCTCATTTACCAGACAATTTTAATTAATCATTGACACCCTGTGCATTTCCAATCAAGTTCCTATTAACAGCTGTTGTATGATTTTCTTAAACACTTGAATATTTTTCATTTGCAATTTTATTCTATTGAAAAAAGACTATTTTAAAATAATTAGTAGGCGAGCGAATTAATAAAAAAAATATTTCTTTACAAATGGATGACGAATTGCCGAAAGAATTTGACTTGATAGTTATAGGGACAGGTAAGTATAGGATAAAAAAAAGAAAAATAGTGATTCATTGTTTTGTTTTATATAGGTTTTCCTGAATCTGCAGTTGCGGCGGCCGCTAGTAGAATAGGAAAAACTGTTTTACACATAGATCCTAATGATTATTATGGAGGCTCGTGGTCTTCTTTCAGTTTGGAAGCATTTATTATGCTAATGGATGGCAGGGCCAAAAGAAATCAGGATATAACTCATTTTCAATATCAGTGGCATATACCTTTAGAAGCCGAGGAGGAGATCCAAGAGGAATGTGAAGCTAAAAACGAAAAATGGTCTGTGTCTAGATTAATGCTGCTTTCACGTAAATTTAATATAGATTTATGCCCAAAAATTTTGTACTCGTCTGGTAAGCTAGTGCATTTATTGATTTCTTCGAATATATGTCGCTACGCTGAATTTCGAGCCATTGATCGCGTTTGCACGATCTATCAAAATGAATTACTTAACGTTCCTTGCTCGCGGAGCGATGTTTTTAATACCAAAGATTTGAACATTATTGAAAAACGTTTATTAATGAAATTTCTAACAGCTTGCATGGCCTATGGTGAGAACAAATTTGAAGAAGATTCTGTAGAGTTTCGTGGCCAATCTTTTCTCGAATATCTACAAAAACAACAAATTACTGAAAAAATTAATCGTTGTATTATGCAAGCGATAGCAATGGTTAACGAGGACACTAGCTTTGAAGAAGGTATGGAAAGAACGAAAAAGTTTTTGCAAAGTGTAGGTCGCTACGGCAACACACCTTTCATATTTCCAATGTACGGTTGCGGAGAAATACCGCAATGTTTTTGTCGATTTTGCGCAGTTTTTGGTGGCATCTATTGTTTAAAAAAAGAAATCACCGGCATACATGTCGAAGAAAATGGAAATAAGGTAATCGTGGAAGTAGAGAATCTACAAACAATTCAAGCTGATTATGTGGTTTGTTCGCCCGGTAACATAACCGAACAATTGAAAGCAATGAAAGAAGTGAAGAATCATTTGTCTAGAGGAATATTTTTGAGCAAACAGCCGTTGGGCGGTGTAGAATCGGCTAGAAATGGAGGTAGTACTGACGGAGGAGTAAATTTATTGAGGCTTCTAACGTCAGATGGTCAAAGAGAAGCCATTTGCATACAATTATCCTGCCCTTCAGGCACATGCCCAAAAGGAATATGTTAGTACAACACCAAATGGTTATGGAATAGAGAAAATCTTAATTGTTTTCTATTTTTAGATATATATCACTTGATCTCTCCATCCGTAAGTAATGATCCCGCTACCGATTTGCAACCTTTTAAGGAACTCATCTTTCCCGATCTATCATTTTTATTAATGAGCGCCTATTTTACAATAACAAGTTATAATTACGAACCGTTTGACACAAATGGCCGCATTCTTGTTACTGATCCGCCTTTCTATGAATTAGATTATGATTTATCTATAGAAAATGCTTATGAAATATTTAAGAAACTTTACAATGATGCCGAGTTTCTACCACGAGCACCGGATCCCGAGGAAATTGTCATCGAAGGCGAAGATCCTCGTGCCTTAGTCGAAAATCAGTTACCTGAAGATTTAAGAGCTCAGCTACACGAATTGGAAATGGCCCTGGACAATATGGACGTTGAAGAAAATATGAATATGAATATTCGAGCTGTGACTCCCTAAAGCCATAGAAGCAGAATAAAAAGGAGAAAGAAAACATTCCTTACTAATAATTTAAATAACTTATTACTTCTCTAGAGTAAGGCATTTCTCAGCATAGAATTTAATAAAGTTTTTGAAGTGTTCAACTGCATGTTTTAATTTTGTGCAGAAACAAATTTCCCACACCAACAGAAACGAACGCAAATTTCCCACCTAACAGAACGAATACAAAATTCTTAAACTTTAATAGAATCGAATACAAAATTCTCAAACTTTAGCAGAATCGAATACAAAATCTCACAGATATTAAATAAGGAATAATGCCTTCCTCTAGTCTTGCAATGTAATGGCTCATTGGCATAAGGGATTTAACTAATGCTTCGCTTCATTGAGTTCGTTTTCTACTTAACAGAAAAATGCTTTTTGCTCTGCAATGATTCTTTGCTTCTTCCTGCTCCTAGCAAAGTGTGGAGTAACTGTTTTTGAACAGTTTTAAAAACAAATGATGCTTTCGTTCTACGTATGAGATTCAACGAAGTATTATTAAAATATTTCGAGAGAAATAAATCGAGAGAAAAAAGTTATATGTTTGTAAGTTTTTTTTCTTGCGAAGCTTGTATCTCTTAAAATACACCGGCGAAAAGGACAACCAACCAAAGCGAAACAGTCAAATGCTCAAGTACATCTACTTAACACTATCGACAAAGATAATCAAATTTTTTCCCATCATTTATTTTGTCAATATCATGTAAGCCTCTTTTTGCATAACAAGCCCTAAATTAAAGAATTTAGCTAAGTTTAACAAGCTGAAAGCACTTTTCATATCACTTGTGATGCCAAGACTTCAATCCGATGTTTGAATAAGTTTCAAGTTGTCTAGCGTGGCTATAATATGCTCCAGTTCGCCTTTATTCTGTTCCATCTTATCCTTGGCCATATTACAGACTTCTTTTTTGAGTTCGAGTAAATTACTTAATTGCTTTTCTAAGCCTGTTATACTTTTTTCCATTTCGGTTTTCTTTTTTTGCCACTTCTGCAGCTCTTTGTCAACATCAATTAACCCTTTTAGCAGTAAATGGATCTGACAATTATCACTTAAAGATAATATAGCGCAACCCGTAGGAGGGCTTTCTTCTAGCTGCACTTTGGAGCAGTGTGCAAGAGTGGCCACGTCTTGGGCATATTTTTCCAGTATCGCCTTCGAGTACTCATCTTCCGAGACTATGTAAGCTTCAGTTTTCGTTTTATTCGGTATATTATATTCGGCTTTACACGAACGTATAATTCGAGCAGCTTTTTGCATGAATTCCACCTCTTTTTCCAACTCCACATTCCGCCACGGCGTGATCTCTGGAAATTTGAAGTACAATTAAGTCATTGCAGTTGCATAAATTTTGAAAGCCTCACCTGGATAACTAGCTACACATATACTAGGCGCCGTTTCCTGACGGGGTAAGCGCTGCCACAACTCTTCGGTTATGAACGGCATAAAAGGTGATAACAAACGCAAACCGAAATCTAAGCAAATAAATAAAACTTGACGAGCAATCTTCTTCTCATCTTCCGTGCCATTACGGAATAATGGTTTCAAACATTCTAAGTACACATCGCATAAATCGTACAACCAAAAACTGTAACATGCTGAAGTAACACTACCAAAATCGTACTGTTCAAACCCAATGTTGCACGCTTTAATAGCAGCCGCCAAACGTGATAAAATCCATAGATCAAACTTGCTCTGACTACCATCCAAATCGAGAACATTGGAATACCGTTCATCGGGGACGAAATATAGTAAAGCAAATTTGGTAGCGTTCCATATTTTGTTACAGAAGAAACGGTAGCCTTGCACTCGGTTTATGTCCAAGTTAATATCACGTGCTTGCGTTATGTAAGCGCATAACGCAAACCGCAGCGCGTCAGAGCCACACTCGGGAATACCGTTAGGATAGTCTTGGGTAAGGCCTTCGGTGGCCGTTTTAATCTCATTGCGATCTAAATTGGATGCCATTAGTTGTTCTTGGAGACCCTCCAGCGTTATACCATAGATAACATCCATTGGGTCAATAACATTGCCCAATGATTTGGACATCTTTCGACCGTGCGCGTCACGTACCATAGGATGCAAATATACTTGTTTAAAAGGCAACTGCCCCAGTAACTTTTGACTGAAAAAGACCATTCGAGCCACCCAAAAGAAGAGAATATCATGCCCAGTCTCCAAGAAAGTGGTAGGGAAGAAAGTCTTTAAGTCGTCGGTTTCATCAGGCCATCCAAATACGGAAAATGGAAACAGACCTGAGCTAAACCAAGTATCCAAGACATCTTCATCTTGTTGTAAAACAATTTTGTGGGCTTCAACTTGGAATTTTTCCGAAGCTTTTTGTAAAGCTTCAGCCTTGGAACGAGCAACCACCCAATAATCGCTGTTATCCCGCTAAAAACAGAAGACATACATATATTTTCGCCATTGATTTAATACCATGTTATACATACTGTGCCACCCATTATTGTGTCATCATTAAAAGTTACATAATATGCAGGAATGCGATGACCCCACCACAGTTGTCGCGAAACACACCAATCCCGTATACCATCCATCCAATGATACCAGATTTTCGTATGATGTTCCGGAATAATTTTCAGTTCACCTGAACGGACTGCCTCGGTAGCCTTTGCAGCCATTTCGTTGCATTTCACATACCACTGAGGTTTAATCATTGGTTCCACCACATCTTTGGAGCGGCTGCAGAACGGCACAACCATAGGGTTATTATCACATCCTCGATACAATTCCAATTCCTGTAGAGCCAATAGTATCTTTTTGCGACACTCAAAACGTCTCATCAACCTGAATTTCCCGCAGTCACCAACAATACGACCTTCATCCGTAAATATATTAATAAAGGGAAGATTGTGCCGTTTGCCCACTTCATAATCATTGGGATCATGGGCAGGAGTGATTTTCACCGCGCCAGTACCAAAATTCATATCTACAAAATCATCGGCAATTATAGGCAAACGACGATCGCAGAACGGGTGCTTAACATATTTGCCATGCAAGTGTTTGTAGCGCTCATCATTTGGATGAACAGCTACCGCAGTATCTCCAAGCATAGTCTCTATGCGTGTCGTAGCCACGACTAGCTCCTCATCTGAATCCTCTACGCAATAGGCGAATTTCACCAGTACACCAAACTCCACCTTATCTGTGTAGCCAGGTATCGAAAGAAGAGTGCGTCCTGATATTTCCACCTTCTCCACCTCTATATCAGATATAGCTGAGCGCAAACTGCATGACCAGTTAACTAGACGAGAACTTCGATATATGCAACCCTCTTCATGCAAACGAACGAATGCCTCAGTCACGGCTTTGCCTAGTTGAGGGTCCATCGTGAAGGCTACACGTGACCAATCCAAAGAGGAACCCAACGATTTTAGTTGATCATATATACGTCCGCCCTTTTCTCGACGCCATTCCCACACCTTGTCAATGAAAGCCTCTCGACCATAGTCATGGCGAGTTTTCCCGTGTTGACGCCACAAAAGCTTTTCCACGACCACCTGAGTAGCAATGCCAGCATGGTCGCAACCCGGCACCCACAGTGTAGTTCTGCCCTTCATGCGATTATATCTAGTAATAGCATCTTCAATGGAATTAGTTAAAGCATGACCCAAATGCAAGCTACCAGTAACGTTAGGCGGTGGTATCACCATAACGAATTTGCCCTTTGAATTTTCATCCAAAATGCTGGAAAGCTATAAAAAGTAACATCGATGCAAATTAGGATATATGTGTTAACTGAAGAGTGACTGAACCTACGCCGTATTCAGGTTTAAAGAAGCCCTGCTTCTCCCACCAGCTATACCATTGAGCTTCAACATATCGAGGGCTATAAGCTTCAGGTAACGGGCAAAGGATATCTTTCATTTCGCCTGGCGCAGTGTTCGAAGTATAAACTGCTACTGGCTTCGCATCTTTCGTCTTCTTCTGAAAAGTAAATGAACACAATTTACTTTCACTAAATTATTTCTGCCCTTTACCTCCGGTTTTTCTTTTTTTTCCTGTGTTGCCTCCTGTGCCGCTTTCTTCTCTAACTTGGCTTGTAATTTTGCCAACTTTTCTGCTTTCTTCGCTTCCTTTTCTAACTGTTTTGCAGTTTTCGGAGGCTCAGTTCCACCAACAACAGCAGCATTTTCATCAACTGCAGTATCACATCCTGCTTGCATTCCGCTAACTTGAGTCATCCTCAGTTAGCTATAATAAATGTCTGTTTTCTTAATTTCTCACATAAATTAATCAATTACTTTGCTGCATTTACTCTGAAACGTGTGCAATTTGTCGCATTCAGTGTAGCTGCGGTTTCGGATTTTGTGCAAATTTAGCAATAGGGCTGTCGTTGTGGGAATTTAAAGCCAAGTGTAAACAGGAACATTTCAAATTTATTTAGATTTTTCCTAAAACGATTTTTCCAAAAGTGAATCAATAGAAAGATGGAATGGTAAAAATATATTTTATACATCTTACTGCTGTGGAAACGTCATATCCACTTTAAAATGTCTTCTTTTATTCCCACTATGGGGATGTATAAGTTTTATTACAAGTATGTAATGAAAAGCATTTAGGTTATAACTGAACCTAACGTCTCTCGCGCAAATATTTAAAAAGGGAATGCAACTATGATTTTAATCGAAAGATATCAATGCACACTATAAAGAGCTATCTCTCATTGGCGGACTTTGTCAATCTTCTACGTTGAAATACTAGTGAAATATACATTTAAGAAGTTTTAATTTTCTATATTAAGTTTAGAAACAATAACTTGAGATAAAAAACTATTATCCGCTTTTTCGTTTTGAGATCAAATTTCCTTCCACAATGTTTAAAAGTGATTTTAACGGACTATATATGCTTATCAAAAATCGAGATATATTTTTAAACAATAGTAATACCTATATAATCTGGGACTGGAGCGGTTAAGTGAAGAATTAAGTGAGCACGGATCGGGCTGATTTTTTATATTGTATATTGTATATTTGTATATTTGAGGCGCATATATTTTTTGATGGAAAGTGAGTATGCTTTCATACCCATCCCTGAAAGATAAGGGATATGTTCGTTTTGTCAAAGCGTTTGACACATCCAGAAGGAAGTTTCAATGAGCACATAAAACGTATACACCCTTGTTTAGCATCAAAATCTAAAGCGATGTAAGTGTGCCCGTCTGCTTGCTGGCTGCTTGTAAAATGTCATTCATTCTCCTGGTCACAAAAATTAAGCTATCGGCTTCAAATTTGACAGAAACATTGGAAGTTCTTACATGCAGCTTAGTAATGCACATCGGCCAAATACTGGGCTAATCAGGCGGATGATGTTTTATTATATTATACCACATTTCGATTTCATATAAATTTTACTTCACATTTACATTTCGATTTTCGTATCTCTTCTGCTTTATATTTATATTTCGATTTTCATATGCATATATTTATTTCACATTTATTTTTGTTCACTTACTTTTTGCGTTTGGGCTCGTTTCTTTAGATGAGTACGTAAATTGACATTGAGGCGGTATACAATCTATTCGAGCCTTTGGTCGCATCTCGTAAATCTTATTATCAATTTTCATGTACTCAGCTAAACGCTGCAGTACATTTGAACGTACAACAATACAAAAGACAGGCCTACAGTACAGGATAACCTGAAACAATTTCTACCTTTGCTCGTTACTTATAAGCGACAGTAGGATGAGAATAAAAATTTGCAATTATATTCTAGGGATATTCCTGCAACACACGCCTACTTGATATTCTGAAGTATCAAAATTTCATTTTTTTGTTAAAAGCCAGAAAAACCTCCAGAGATCCTATAAAGTATACATGTTATTGACCAGAACCAAATTCTGAATAGTGTCAGGCATGTTTGTCAGTCCGTCTGTTCATGAACCCATTAATTGCTACACCTCCCTTTGCTTTGTAAACAATTTCATATGTTTTCTTTTGAATTCGCTACACCTCCTTTTGAATTAGCTATACCTCACTTTGATTTGTAAACAATTTCATATGTCTTCCTTTGAATTCGCTATACCTCCCTTTAAATTCGCTATACCTCTCTTTGTTTTCGCTATACCCCCGTTATACTCCCTTCGTTTATAAACAATTGCATATGTTTTCTTTTGAATTCGCTGTACCTCCTTTTGAATTCGCTATGTCACCCTTTTTTTTCATGTAATGGACGTACTTTTGATGACAAAAATGAAGGTATCTGCTTCAAATTTAGCAAAAACGGTTGAAAGCCGCTGCTCGCAGATTGACATATTGCAAATTGACCAGACAGGTAAAAGGACACGCCCACGGTACAATATAAATTGAGAACTTCTCGGCGTTCTTGCTGTTTTGTTTATAACGTATAAACTACTTTAGTTTCACGATAAAAATTTCCCCTTATATTCTACAACCACGGTGAAAATCAGTCATGCGTATCTAATATTATCGAGTATAGAAATTTTGTCTCATCCCACAGTCGTTATACCCTATACCACTTGTGGTACAAAGTATATTTAAGCTACTGCGGACGTATATAGCACCCAAAATGTCTTAAGATAGACTAAACTAAGACTGTCTGTCCGTCTGATGCCTTTTTTTATTCAAGCTAGCGGCCGCGATGTTTGAGATATTATGATAAAATTTGGTGCACAGACGTACTTTGGCCCAAGGACGAACGCTATCGAAAATGGTTTTGTCAAAATTTATCGGCAAATGTGACTGAATAGTAGTGTTCCGGCATTCTAAATTGATGTGAAAACTTTGGACGGCCTGGAGCAATTTTCCGACCCCTCTGATATAACCATTCCTACGGAAACCAAAAAGATTGAATTTTCAATATTTCATGATGAAAAATGGTTCGTAATAGTAAATCGGCAGAAAAATCGTTTTATCGTTTTTTAATATAATAATAACATAATACATGAAAGGGTGAAATAGAAAAAATTTCCCATCAATTGACAGACATGTTCATAAATAACAAACTAAAAAAAAAAATTAAGCTTAAGATGGTAACTGTAAAAGGAATTTACTCCAATTCGATTATTTCTTACATAACCCCTTATCAACGTTTCAATTGAAACGGGAGAGAGAAAATCAAGTTCTTGCAAGAAGCTGTTGCCAACATGGTGCTCGGTGGGACAATAAACTCCATTATTCGGCAATGGAAACATCAAAAGATTCATTAAGTACTCCTTTTTCAAAATTTTATTTTTAAAATTCCCGCTTTTGAGTAAATGTTAAATAATATAAAAAGTGTTAAGAAAATGATGAATGCTTTTATATCCATCACTGAAGGATGGGGATATGCGCATTTTGTTTTTTTTCATAATGCATGTAAAACCCAAAAGGAAGCTTCACAGACCCTATAAAGTATATCAACGTGAAATTCTGAATTGATTCAGCCAATATCTCTCCGTCTGTATGGTGTGTATTGGTGAGACCCTTCGGGTCAAAAAATGAAGATATTGACTTCAAATTTGGTGAAAACATTGAAAGTTTTTGCATGCAGGTTGATATTGAAGATGGGCCAAATTTATTAGAGCAGAAGTCCTCAATGGAGTGAAAACTGAAAGCGACTATCTTTTTCTTAACAAAACAACGCAAACAAGGCGGAATGTTTAAAATTATTTCGTACATTCCTCAAATTAAGATCTGCCTAAAAATGGGTTAATTCTAAAATGAATATGATAGACACAGCGGGTACTTTTTACTTCATAATACCAGCGATATGGGTGTCAAGTAAAAGAACTTGGAGAGTAGAATGCTAAAAGCATACTGATGAGTATGAGAGATGGAAGATCCGGGGCCCGCCGAATATAACTTTCTTGCTGTTCTTATTGTTATATTATAATTTGTTATTATTACAATTCAATTATAAGTTTTGTGACCTTCAGGACCTATGGCATTTTAGTCGCTAACAAATTTAAATGAAATAAAAAAAAAACGACAAAGTGATCTACTGACTTATGCTTAACCATGCCTATGGAAACGCTTACTTGAAACTGACCCAAGGTTTGACAGCATCAGGACCATTGTCCTTTTGTCTTTTTGATATCTTTCTTCCTTATACCTATTCTCATCTTATCAAGGACGTTATGGCTTCATAACAATCGCCGACTTGTCATTTTAATCAATTACAAACAGTTTTACTCCTCACCAAACTTTCGTCGTATCCTCTCTCCACTCAATCAAAGCTTGCCACAATATCTTGTTGTACCTCCACCCGAAATAAGGGTGCAATAGCTGACCAAGCTCACAGTGTCTTTCCATGAGTCAACAAACAAACATTTGCGTCGAGTTGATGATAATCGGTAGCGTTATACACACCGCGATCATATCTCAACTATTTCGTTGTAAATGTAATGAACATAGCAAGCAAGTACCATCAACCCAAAATTCGATCATATTGTACCATAATCCGATAGCGAGGACCGTAAACCGGGCCTCGATTCATAAACAATCCTAACGTCTGTAACTTTTTCCGTAACTTTTGCAATTGACAACATTGTCAAAGTGTCCATTGTGCACCGGCATAACAGATTGCTCCTTCAGATCTTTCTAGAAAGCATACTAATTGGTATCCGCATTCACAATACTTTTTGTATTGTTAATATGAACAGATTCGCGCATTAAATCTTGTTTCACAAGTAACCTCTTCTGGAAGCCGTCGACAGTAAGTGCGCTCGAAAGCTGTCCTTAGCTTCAGTGAGCGTTTTCCGTTTACTGGAGGCTACTGAAGAATTTCATACTAGCGATGCGGCCGTTTTTTGCGCCTTTTTCTTCTGGCTTCCAAGTACGCCGGGCCGCACCAATGTGCATCACAATACACTTGACGAGAATAAATTGCCATTTTTGAACCACTCGCGGTATTCACGATCGTTGTTCGGTTAGATTTGCAGCTTCGAACGCTCTTACGGTCAGATCTGTGGCTTTTTGATAAAAGTGGTCAACCCTGTTTTGTTCTTTTCGTTATATTCTTCCTCTTCAGTTCTTCAAAAAAAAAAATTATATACATATATAGCAATATACACCCCAACTATTTTTTTTACACCGTAGATATGATCCTTGGAAAACCTACACAGACATATGGTAAATGCAGGGATAAGTCTTACAAGTTTAATAAATCGTGTTGGGTAAAATAATAACACTCCATTTTTATTATTAAAATCAAGAAAATAAGAATAAATAAATTAAGAATAAAAATCAATTTCACAATTATTCATTTCTACTCAATCGCGATTGGACCAAAAATGTTGTCATCAATAGACTTATCAGATATGTCTAGCACAACTGTCGGGTTTCATTGAAATGAAGGAACGGCCTCTGTTGGTTTTTTGCTGCTATGGAGTTAGCAGTTAGGTATGAACCGACCGACCCACCTGTAATCACGGGCTTCTCCTCGTTGTACTTTATTGTTGTATACAAAAGTGTCTGTGCGACATTGCCAGAATTAGAATTAAAAAAAAAAGTCTTTTGAGTTTCATGGTACAACAAATAATTCGTGTAAAAAAGTATATTTGTTCTTATTGGTGAACGATGTTATCTCAAAAGCGGGTAAGAAAGGACGTGTAAAAAAAAGTTGGGTATACAATAACGATAATAGTAACAATAAGAACATCAATTTAATTAAGAATGTGTTGCGTGGCAAGTTTTTTAATTGTCTTACGAGACAGCGGGAGAGAGAAAATCTATTTTAGAGACTGTCGAAGAAAATGTCATCTTTTAGCACCTTAGCTAATGATAGGTTAAAACAAAAGAGTTCGGATTTTATTTAAAAAACAATAAAAGTATAAACATGGTTTATATGTTTTTAATAAAAATTAAAGCAGTTATCGTAAATGTATGTAAATATTAAAAAAAAAAAAAAAGTCCTTTCAGATTTTTATACATATGACAAACGTGTTTCGAATAAAACTAATTAAGAAAAAAAATGTTTTTTTAATAAATAAATATAATTTTTCCAAATATATATTGTACTCCAAGCCTAAGATACTTGTGTGGATGACTTCTCAGAAAATGTATAAACAATTCTAATTAAACCTTTTTTTATAAATTACATAAAACTTGTTAAAATCGAGAAATTGACACTTTGATATTATATTTATACAGAAATTCCTTTTTTGCATTTTTTATAAATAATTTTTTTTTGTATTTTTGTTTTTAATTTATTAAAAAGAAACAAAACTTTTCACATTACTCACTAAATTATAAATTTTTCACTTACAGCTTTAAATTTATTTTTCATATTTAGAAAAAACAATAATAATAATAATAATAATAATGTATTTAGAAACAAATGTTTAATGCAAACCCAATAAAGCCGAAATAAAACAGAAATTAAACGAATCTTCCGTTAAATTAATCAATTCAGCATTTGTGGGAGTTTTATAATTATCAACATCGTCGTCAGAATCATCACTAATATTATTTTTGGATTTTAAAGTGTCATTGCTAGAAATGGTGCTGATTGTAAGGTTTGCATTATTTGTCTCTGTCGACAATGAGGAGCAAGAGAAAGAGCGATGACAATAACAAAAGATTCGATCTTGTTTTTGTCGTAGATGTTTGCATTTGTTATATGAGACTTTTTTCTTGATATTGTTATCATTATTTGAAATATTATTTATTGATTGTAGGTATAGGAGAGAAGTTCCGGATAGAGGTTTTGGGTTTGGGTCGTTATTGCTAAGGTTACTCAATGTAACATGTCTTTGTACTCCTCAATCGATATCGCTATTTTCAACGAATTCTTCATCATCATCGAGATCGGATGTTTTAATACCCACAGCATGACGATGACCGCTGTTATTATTGACACCACCACCACCACTCCCTCCACTACAGTGCGGGGCATTTATGTTCGCGTTTGATAAGTTGCCAATCTTGGCTGATGAGCTGCTGGTAATAGTCGAATTATTTGCATTGAGAAACCCATGTTGTGAACTATCATTCGTTAATTCCAAAAACTCGTAGGAGGGCATTTCATCATCTGAGTCATAAGTAATATCACCAGTAGCTCTACCATTACCGTAAGCTATAAACAATAACAGAAAAGCACATAAAGTAGCTATAGTCTTGTTAACACAAAAATTATAAACTCGGGCAAATTTAAAAAAAATTTCTATGCACAATAGAGAGTACAACGAGACGGACCTAATAGTTTAAAATTAAATATTTCTACTTGGTTCGTTGAAAAGTTCGTAAACGTATGGCTACAAAGCGGCAAAAGACATATGCAATTTGCTGACGCTTAAAGCTTCTTTCTTCTTATAAAACGCATGAAACAATCCCTGACGACTTGCTATGAAAACAGTAACAAGCGAAAGGAAAGTTATTACATAATCTACACTGCTTCGGTTAGTGCAATTCTTTACCTATCTTCAACATAAAATGTTGGAATTTTTTTTTCAACGAAGCGTTTATAAGGAAGGGAGATCAAACATGGATATCCCCCTATCCAAATTCTGTGCTATGAATAGCATTGCTAAATAGCAATAGCATGTTGTTTTTCCAGGATTTTTGTGGAGAAATGTTAAAAATAGTAGCTCTTTTTCATACAACGTGATTTTTTTGAAAGCGATACTACATAGAGATGGCTATGGAAAATACGGCTCGATCTTGGCTTAATATATATCAGCGTGACAAATTTCATCAAAGTATTCCGAACATTTGCGAGAGCAGTGCTTTGAACACACGTATACTTGGAAAGATATTGGCGTACAAACGGACAGACAAGATTAAATTGATTCAATAAGTCGATTCTGAGTCTGAATATAGAAAAAGTGATAATAAAATATAATTGCATTAACTTAGCATATTAGGTATAGAGAATAATAAAAAATTTTTATTGAGTCCAACTTACCTTCAACATATTTTTCAAAATTAGGAGGAACCAATGTTTTGGCACGTTCAATATCCTCATATGAGCACTGGCCCTTATCCAAACCTAATCCAAGCAAACAATAGTTTATTAAAAATTTTTTTTTGAATACCGTTGAACAATCTACCGAATAGTAAGCCCATGCGTTTTAAAACCTCAGCATCATCATGCATTTCAAATTTATCATCAAATTTGAAAATGTATTCCGATCTTTAATTCCAAAAGGGGTAGAAAATAAGTGAACATATGTATATATATATTTATATATATATCGTATTTAAAATTGAAATTGCCTTCGTTCACTAATGCTTACTTACTTGTCATTTGTTACACTACAATTGATTTTGGTCGATTTATGCGTATTTACTATGATAAAGGGCAATTGTATTGAAGAGTTCGGTGTCGGTATAATGCCTTGCCTTTCTGCTTCCTTATTACGTTCAATGAGACTTTTAAATGATACCAATTGCAGTAGTAGTTCACGCAATTGCTGATGTTTTTGTTTAATACGTTCACGTCGCTCTTCGTTCTCTTTTTCCATTAGAGAACATTGCTAACAAATTCCAGGCAAAGCAATAAGTCTTCAAATGAATTTTAAGAAAACAATTACAGAAAAATTATACCTCGACCGTATTGGAGGGTAAACCGATCCAACGTATTTCCTTTTTATCTTTGGATATTATTTGCAAGGCCATTAAAACATTTAAAGCATCATAGACGCGTCGACGGATATTCTTTTGATCACAGTTACTCGAATCAAAGGAATTATTTTGTATTTCCTCGGCCACCAATTCATCGGCGACTTCATTATAGGTGGTTGTGCCTTTCACTTTGACTTTTTCACAAACCTTCAGTGAAAAATGTCGTAAACCTTTACCCGCCTTCTCTGGTTTACGTTTTCTTTGTACTGCTGAGGCATTTTGATGACTGATAGAGTGTCTGAAAAGTTATCATTTTTAATCACACATCATAATCCACATTATTTTTTTTGTCGCATTCAAAAATACTTACAATTTTGATTTTGCTGTGGTTTTTGTGTTATTTAGATTCTGTTGTTGTGGCTTTATAATATAACGATCACCCGATTTATCCACATTCTATTATTTAAATAATCAATTTTAATAGCAGTGTTTCATGTTCTACTCTTTCTTTCATACCGTATGCTGTCGGCCGCTACTGTAACCTTCCAGAGGTTCATATTTTACTGTTGTACCACCATTATGTTGTCTTTGCATATTGCTATTGGCATTGACGTTACTATTGCCAGTACTGCTTTGTGGTGTTATGACCGTGTATGTGGTGGGATCTATTGCATAAAAATCAAAATTTTGCGAAACTCTATAATGACATCTTTCTCTTCATACTTACTATTCGCTGACTGTAAATTATAACTATTTTGTATTCTAACAAATTGGGGCTGATTCGTAGTTGTCTGAAATTTGATAAATGTAGGCAAAATTAATATAAGCATTAATCATGCGTCTTAATTAATTAATGCCCACTTTCGGTAAACTCATTTACTTCATTTTCATACATTCAAAATGAATGCTTTAGGTCCCATGAGCGTAAGAGTTTAAATTTCGCTTAATAAGTAATTAAAAGTTTCAAGTTCCCGAAATTAAATCTTTATCAAAATAAAATTAGGCACTCGAAAGGGTTATTCCTAAATTCTATTATGTGTTTGCAAAAATTTTGATCAACGGCTTCTACAGGTAAAAATGATAAAGAAATGGAAGATACCAATATACATAACGGTTCTGACTTTCCTCTACATCAAATAACAGTTTTCCATTCAATATTATTGATTTATTCAGCGTATGCTGACGCTAATCACGTAAAGCTGTTGTAGGTTTCGGTGTCAACAGTTTAAAAGTGGCAACACGAATTGACTGAAAATTCCATTTTTTGGCCACTTGTTGCAAGAGTTGTCCAGGATATACTGTTGCAGTTTGAATGGGAAGTTCTGCCCCACCCAGCGTGCTCACTAGACATGGTGTGTCCTGGTTACCGCTTGTTCAGAAGAAGTGCGAAAATGGGTCGGCGTCTGGATTGCTGCCAAACCAATATAAGTTCTTTTGGACATGCTATCCTCATGTTGCCAAAAATATTGTAAAATGGTTTAAAAAATATTTTGATTTGAAAGTGGTGCACCTTTAGCAAGCAAGGTACAACCAAGCCACACTGGAATTTGAATTTACGACTGCCCACATAGTAGTGGGGACTCTTTATATACTCGGTTAAGCGACAGACTTACTTCATAAACGATTCACTGAACGATTGCGGCTAAGACACAGCACACTTCCGCCATAGTATTTAACGATTAGAGGGGCATTTTGTGTATAAAGGTCCCAGACTAACTAGTTTCCTAACGTTTTACCCGTTCGTTGAAAAAAAAATAAAAATTGCTTCTTCTAATACGTCTTGTAGAAAGGCCTACAAGGTTACTATGCGAAACGCACATAAAAATCTCCCCTAGAGTAGCTGCAGTTAAAAATAACCAAAGACAGAACTTGAAATTATATTTTGTTCATTTCAAGTTTGAAATTCACCGGTACCCGATTTCTTCTCAAAGAATTTTTCTATATGAAAACAAATTTTCTATGATCATTAGTATGTATGTGGATTAAATATGCAAAATAGCTTCATAATTTACACCCGATTGTTTATTAAAAATTTCGCAAAGTTATTTTTCTATAATTTTCATATAGTGTTGATTTGTCATCCTGCGAATAACTAACTGGCCGACTTTCTTTTCCTTATCGGTTTATCAGTGAACCTATCATTACACCCTAGCAAGTGAAAGTCAATATCAGGTCGACATCTCTGTCCTTCTACGGTTTCCAAGGTTGACAAACCACATTAGATCGTCAGTTCAGCCCATAGAAGAAAAAAAAAAGGTCTTTCCGAAATGTCGAAATTTAATGATATTTTCATTAATTGCTTGTCATTTGCATTCTCGTAAGTAATAGCAAACCATGTATTTCTTATATGGATAATTTAGTTTCTCCGTTAAGCATTATCTTTTGATCTATCTGCCTGAGTAGCCGAAGTCAAAGAATCTCGACTAGCAATTCAATAGTCGTGAGTTCGGATCTCAAGTGCGGCAGAGTTTTTAATAAACCCGATAGCCTTGGATGCTAGTGCTTTAAGACTTTAGCCTTAGAATTTATTTCTTTGGCTAAGCTAATAATAATATCTTTTGATGCAAGAATGGAATGCAAATTTTTCTCTGAAGTTACGACACGACAATCGATGTGTACGACAACACATTTTCAACTTTCAATTCTCGCATTAACTTTATAAAACTATGGCTCACTAAAAATTGACGTCCATTCGATATTTGGGTGAAGGCTTTAAGGGAAAAGATTTCGAACGAAAGACTAATATATGTATTTTGAGTCGTTTCTTAATAGCTCGTACTGATGCTTAATAATTTTATCCATTCAGAAGGAAAGTATAGCGATAATTTATACACATGTGATAGAAAAATAATAAAGAAAATATTTTTCATTAGATAAAAAAAATTTCAAAGTTTATAGCCTATCGGTTTGATATTTAATTATATCTAAATTTTGTTCAAATTTCATTTATTAGGACTCACTTTATTAATCATAAAGTAAAAGGCATCCAGAGAATATAAAGTTTCTCGACTCTAAGCTTTTGTTAGAAGTGGACAGCAAATTTTCATTTCTATGCCATAGAAATTTTGAAAGGCAGCTTCTGCTGTTTTTACATGTGGCAAAATTCTTCGACATTAATTCCCGGAATACCATGTGAGCTAGTCCTTATAGTAAAAAATTGAAAACTTTTATGTCGCTTTAGTAGCTCTTTCAGCTGGACAGTGAAATAGGTGTGTCCTCTTTAAAAGTGGAAGATTGTGAAGGTAAATGGTATTCCTTGAGAAGGAAATGCAATATCACAGACTATCATTGACGGCTGGTTTATCATCTGCAAAATCGGAGGAAAACATACAAATTCGTTGCCCTATCACTAGGTCGCTCGTATAATTTCGTCGCGGACGCGTTGAAACCTCAATAAATGTGTTGAGAGAGATGTGGAGCAATTAAAAAAAAAATTCCTCTTAGTTCCGATAACCGCAAACCGAGATCTACCAGAAAGAATAGCTCGGAGAATTCCTCTGCTCAAAAAAGTTTATTTGGAGGCGAGGAAACATTTTTTTGCTTTAGCCCATAAAAAAATTGGTGCAGATCAGAAGGTCAATAAAATACGGACAAATACACCTTGTAGCGACGAAACAAAAATAAATTTGTTTGGGAATGGAGCGGGAGGAAACGTACTTTGGCCAAAAGGAAAATAATTCTACAATAGGAGGAAGTCGGGGCCTGATGCATCTTAGAAGTGATTGATATGAATGATAGATGTGCCGCATGCCAAAGAGAACAACCTACTGCTATAGAAATTTCAGCATGATAACGATCGGAGTGAAACTGTGGTTCGAAGAGCATAACTTGGATGTCACTGAATGGTCAAGTCACTCTGCCGGCTTCAAACGTTTGAGAAGGAATAAAACGTCATGTTCCTTGTACTAATGAAGAAGAATTGTGCGAAAATATTCAAAAAATATTTTAAAATATCCCAGTAGAGACATGCGATAATTAATTCCATTCATGCCTAACAAAATCGAAACTATCTTTAAAAGCTGTAGTGGTTATATCGGCTGTTGACTGTTGAAATTGAATTCTCTGAAAATGATTGCTTGAACATTCAACAAAATATATTTACAAGTTTTTGTATATACATCTATTTTACTGTCCACCTGAACTGAATCTCTTTCAAGTTTTTTCTTATATTTAAAATAATTTCAAAGCCATTCCTAAATACGGAAATATTCCTACTTGATAAATAAATGATAAATATTGTTGTGTAATAGAAGGAAAGTGGAAAAGAATACCGTCCATCAACTTAAAACAACATACACCTACTTTCCGGTCCACTTCTGTATATGTAGATGTTTATGCAGATGGAATAGAAATAAATTATTATTATAATAAAAACAGATGAAAACAATTACAATTCTTCCACTGTTTTATTGCCACACGTTACATCTGATTTTCAAATGTTTCCAATGCATAAAAATGGATATTGAACGGCCGCATATTAACAAGCGTGAGCAGAGGACTTCACCTAGACTTGTAAAGCTGCTTTGTTTTGGTCTGTTTAAAGCGATTACGATTTACGATTTCAAACTTTTTAAAGTCGATTTATCTTTTCTCAGTTTATTCTTTCCGAGTTCAGAAATCAACAGCACAATATGGTTCAACTCCTCCTATTTCTGAATTATTTTTAATTAAAAGCTGTAAAATTTATTGCTTAAAATTCCAACGTACAAGGTATGGGTAGATGAATTGACGTACACGCACGAGTATACCTTCCTGTGTGAAACATTCGGACTAGGCTCGTACTCCGCATTCTTTTATATACATTAACAAATTTTTTTTCAATTGGAATAAACAGCCGTAATATGATGTTAAAGGAGATCTCCTGCCACTACGCAGAACTTTTATTTATTTATTTATTTACTTTTTTTTTCTTAACCTCGCTTCCGTACGAAATTCCGTTAGTGTTTATTATTTTTTTGTTAAACACGAAATTTGATTTTAATTTACTTTCATTCTTGTGCGAAAGATATACGATACTTCTCATTGCTACTATTAGGTGTTTGTAAGAGTTTTGATCAACGGCTTGTACAGGTAAAAAGTGATAAAGGGGAAATAGCAGAATACGATGGTTTTGACCTTCGTCTACATAAAGTAACAGTTTTCCATTTAATATTATTGATTTATTTAGCGGACGCCGACTCCGATGCCAATCATGGAGCGCTCAAAATTCCTCTTCTTCCAAATGCATTACATTTGTTGTTTATTCGAACATTATTATTTGCTGTCGAAGACCGCCAAATAGAAGCTTACGGTGATGCTGTTCCTTCATATCCCAATTGTTGGTTTTGGTTTCAACGGTTTAAAAGTGGCGACAAGAATTGACTGAAAATGTCATTTTTTTGGCCACTTGTTGCAAAAGTTGGCCAGAATACACTGTCGCAGTTCGAATGGGAAGTTCTGCCACATTCGGCGTACTCATCAGACATGGCGCCTCCTGATTACCACTTGTTCAGATCGGGGCAACGTGGTTTGGCTGGCACGCGGGTCCACAAATTGAAGAAGTGCGAAAATGGGTCCGTTGGTGGGTCGCCGGCAACCCAAAATAACCATGTCTTTCAACATGATACCGTCATGTTGTCAAAAATATTGTAAAATGTTGTAGAAAATGATAGAAACTGTTTCGATTAATAAATAGTGTACCAATTTTCCATAATAAATGCCGTTTTCGAGTCAAAAAATGATCAAGATTTTTGCAAACACCTAATACATAGAAGTCGTCTTTAAACATAAGGAAAAATTCGAGTAGTTCAAATCGAATATTTTTAGAAATGTATAATGTTTTAAATTCCGTTATTAAAAACTTAATTCTACACTTTATAACCGGTGGGAAACTTTCAAGAATAAATTTAAATTAAATTGAAAGTTTTTATATCCATGATAAGAAATAAATCAGATCTTTCAAATTTTTATAACTAAAAGAGGTATTTGTCAAGGGGACTTGTCAATTATATACGTATCCCAATCAAAACAAATAGCGACATTGATTAAACGATATACGCCCGTCCGTCGGTCCATCAAGATGCCAATTATCACTTCAATGGTTTATCTGAGTAATCTTGTTCTTAACTTCTTCGCTTCCACAATCAATTTTATTCACAAATCAACAAAATCGATTCAACATAAGTGATGCATTAAACTTGCTTTTGCCGTTTTTATACTCTTTACTGTTTGATTTATTTCGTAAATCTCTAAAGCCCAGCAACATATTCGTGATCAACGCATGTTTCTTAGGAAATTTGATTGAAAAGTGATTTTCAGGTTGAATGTAGGAAATTGAATAACAACAACAGACGCATGCTTAGTTCATAGCTCACAACCATATTTCGACATTGATCTCGCCGGCTCGCAAACGAGGCCAACTTACAGTATTCAACGATTTACACTTTAGCATATTTCCCTCGACCAACGAAAAGTTCGATGCAAAAATAGTCTGACTAAAGACACGCCTTCAATTAACAAAATTTGTTCAGTTTTATAAGCTTATTATTTCCGAAAATCGTAGATCCCTCATCAAATCAATGTTGAAGAACAATCAAACACTCTTCTCTCTCAAAAACGCATAAATCAGATCAGAGAATGATATTTTGTACAGATATATGATTGCAATCATATCGTAGAGTTGTCTTTTGTTATTTTGAAGGGCTGTGTCTGTGAATATGAATTGATTACAAGAAGTGAATATATGACGACCAAGTACTTTTTAGACTACGTAATAAAAGCTTGTTTTCATTCTTGTACTTACCATTTGTGTAAATGAACCAATATTACCGCCAACCGTGGTTGCATAAATTGCAGCTCCTGATGATGAGCCACTACCAACTGGCTCTTGTTTAATTTCCACTTGTTTTAAAACTTTGATGATTTTACCTAAGAGATGTGAAATGGAAAAATTTGTAAGTAATGTTCTCGGATGAACGGTTAAAATAAACCACAAATATCGCACGCACATATGTACAATTTTTTTTTTTTTTTTTACAAAACAACACTTGTTATAAATGGTGCACAGCTCAAGTAAAAGAGATAAAGATTTAATAAAAAACCAAACTGCATCCACTCAAAATACCCTAAAAATCTTGCATACAATTTTTTCCGGTTGCAATTGCAAGCGCGCTTTTAGCAACATTTTCTATGTTTGTAAAGTAAAGAGATGATAATAGAAGAAAAGAGACAAGACACTAAAAAGCAAAAATACATTGAAATATAGCGAATAGAAAATATACATATATATATATATATACATATACATATGTGTGCGTGACTGTGCATGTGCATGTGCACACATAAATAAAAACAACTATAAGTAAAACAAAAATGAATGAATTTCTCTCAAACGTAAAACAAATCAAATTTAAGTACATATAAACATATTTTTGGTACTTTTATGTGCTAAAAAACGAACTTTTTCTCTTCATATTAAATTTGTAAAGCATCTCTCGCATTAATAGAACACAGGGCAAAAAAGAAAAACAATAAAGTTTAAGCATAAAAACCCACACAAATCTCCGTATGTTTTTCTCTTCTTCTTACGTCTTTTTATTTTCAACACACACTCACACATCTTCTACGTCTCAGAACTTTAACCTAACGAATAATAATAACACGGCACGCACCCACCGCGCAAATTAATATCAAATAAACCTTTATTGATGGCCATAAGCATTAGATTTGCATTTCTTTTTCTTTTTTTTTTTTTTTGCTTTCAGCCTTAGATTTCCTTTTGTTTTTGAAGCACGTAATGTATTTTGATTTATTCTAAAGCAACCACTAACTTGCTATTAATCATTGATCAACTATTCGTTCTCTTTTTTTTTCTCTCTCTCTCTTTGTGTGTTGTCTCTGCTTAACATCGTTAAACTCTTTTATCTTCTTATCACTTACAAATGCAATATTAGCGCATATGATTTTCTTGTTCTGTACGCTAGAAGTAATGTTTGTATTTTACCTTTTATTCCTTGTACAGATTTCTATATACTCCTTACAAATTCCTATAAGATTAAAGCGCTGTTTATGACTTTTGCTTATTCGCCGAGAATTATGATGAAGAAATTTTTCTTCAATGATTTCATTGAAACGTTTTTCAGCTCTATGTAAAAATTCTTGTCAGAATTTTGGTTTCTCTGTTAAGTAACAGCTCCTACTATCAGATGTTTATACATCCAACGAAATATTATACATCCAACTCAAACAAATTTGTTGTTGTTGCAAATTCTCATACAAAAAGAGGCAAAGCCGCGCGCAAACTCAATCGTGTGCTGTGCTGTTTGTGTATTGTTTTAATGTATTATTAACAGCTTTATCCATTTTAAGTTAATTTTATGCTAAACTAGGTTTGTGTTAAGTCTGTGTAATCAGCGCCTTAGTTGCTTTATCTTTTTCACTTCTTATGATTTATCATTTGTTATTATTGTACGTTTCAAATAAGTGCACTTTAGTATTCGTGTTATTTATAGTATACAATCAGAATTTAAGAAAAAGTATTGATACTAATATGAGGGTAACGTCAGTTAGATAGATATGTAAAATTGATATGGAAGGTTTTACGTCTTTAAGGTTTAATACTTTCTAGATTGCAAAATAATATGTAAAATGGATTTATATCTCTGAGGAAACAGAATTACATATATACGTATATGTGTTTGTAAGTACGTTCTTAGTATTTGAACGGTGTATGTCGGTGAGTCACGGTGGGTTTTTCTATCGATTAAAGTTCGTCCATATGACATCTCACGGGCACGGAAAGTAAAGTAAGAAAGCAAAAGCATGCCCACAAAAGCTACATCAACCACCATTTAGCCGCCAAAACGGATTCCTATTATCGGAATAACCGACATATAACGCTTTCACACTATAAAAATTACCTAGAGACAACTAGGAGAAAAACCGTTTTCTAAAGTGGACCGTAAATGACTAATGGTATAATCTTTTTTCTATTATTTGCCATGTTAGTCTGCCTATCAATCGAGAACTCTAGGACATCACCTTTATCGTTTAGTTAATAACAAGTACAAATATTTTGATATGTAAGAAGGCGTAGATAATCTACTACCTTACAAGGATTTAACTATATACACCTGTCCATCCATCCATGCTTCTTTTGGCCGAATGCTGATATAGTTTAATAAACTATTCCACAAATTGAAATTAAAAATATGTCCGAGTTGTGGTTGAATATGTCGAATATAAAATAATTTTAAAGAAAAAAGGCAATATTCTAACTAACTAAGATTAATTGCAAGCCGAGCGTATCGCTTAAGCAGTTTCCTGTATTTGTTTATAAGAATAGTTGTTAGTTTTTCGACACGGAACTAATCAAACTGATTTAATTAATCTTCATAATCGCAAAAATAGTAAAAACGTAAAAATCTAACAAAGCTAACTTAGAATCCACGCTTCATTAAAATTTATATACATATACATCATGTAAATAGACAATTTAAAAAGTTTTACAACATCAATACATGCATTAGTTTCATCCATTCAATTCATACTTTCATACGCATAGACAGACAGCATATTTCAACATTTTCACACACTTTGATATTTCTGATAAGCATTTTTATTTACGGAAAGAAGAAATTCTTATGTCCTGCGATAACGGATTGAGAGGCAAAATGAATGGTATGGCGAATGCTAAAAATCAAAGTAATAAAAGTCTTCATTTTAAAGAAAAATTTTGGCACAATTTCATCTTTTCTTTATTGTAGTCCCTTTCGAAAAGTTTGGAAGAAAAAAAAAGAAAAGTTATCCGTTAGCTATGGAAACGTCCATAGGGTTCGCTATACGGTCGAAGTTAAGTCCTTTACGATTTCCTATATTACCATCATCATCACTCTGCTGAGTAAGTACTCAACATTGAATGCTTAAAACTTCATGTAATTATTTAATAATTAACTGCGAGAGAATGATAAAAGATTGAAGGTTGTTTAGGTGGCTGATGTTTTTTAATAGACAGAATACACTAAGCACTAAAAACAATAACAACAACAAAAAATATAAGTATTTAATAAAATATGGCTGAAGAAACACGAAGAGAATGTGAAAAGAAAATAGAAATATTAAAATAAAGACATAATAACTGAAAACCGCAAGAGGGGTGAAATGAACGTAAGCTGTTGAAGGAGGGAGGGAAATAAATCAAAGAAATGAATAAAATTTTTTCAAATACTTTAGAATAAGAGATAATCAGACCACATGCGTAGGTCTATGAGACCGATATATAAGTGAATCGCGCTTACTCACCATTTTCATCCTTGTAGAAGTAATTGATTTCATCCGGGGCGGCAGCTGTAGAAAAATGCGCCATTTTCCTTTTTTAATTACACTCGTTTAATAATAAAGAGGATATGGAAGCTGTATGCCACTCAATCTTAACGAGAAAATGTTAACCTTTTAACAGGTTAACAAATTGTCTTAAAAACTCTACTCTTTAATTTAGTTTTTCTTTTTTCTTCTTTGCTGACGTCTTAGTGCCTGCACTAATTTCAGTCTGTGTCTAGCGATTTTCTTCTTCTACATAGAAAAATATAAAAGAAAAACACGCTTCTAATCGTTTACTTATCAATTACTTTAACCACTTTTTGTTATCTACGCTTCCTTTTTATGTAAAAAAAAACAAAACCCAACATAAATGTTAAATTGAACTAAGGAGGTTTTCTTTTATCTTTTTTTTTGATATGAGAATATTTTACTGTCAGACATTGTTCATCCTTTTTGGGGCTATTTTCTTTGTAAGTAATTGTTCCTCACATTCATAGATTAGGAGACTTAACTACTTAAGCTTCCGTTTTGGAAAATCTCGTCAAGTTATTAACAGAAGAAAAATTCACTTAAAGTTCACAGTCAGTCAAAATGGCGAGAGAAGGAATTTCCAGCGTTTCTTTTCTTTTTAACACCACACACACCGAAAATATATAAATTTTCAATGACCTATTTACGGCACTAATACTTCACCGATTTTTATCATTCGAACGGCAAAAAATTAAGAAAAATCTGAAATTTTCAAATATGTAAAACTTTTGACGATTGCTACAGTTTCAGTCGATGAAAATGGGCATTGAAATTTTCACAGAATTTACCAAAAGCGTCGTGTTGGATCTAAAGCGAGCAGCAAATGACCCGAATGCAGCTCAGCTGATTAACCGCGCGCCAAACAAGCATCGTTAAATGTTGACAACGCAACTATTTTAAAAAACGAAGAAATGAAAAAAAAACTTCTAAAAGTAAAAATCAATTGTTAATCAAGTCAGCTTTAATAATAAGAATGTAAGATAGTGTAAACGAATGAATTTAATAAAAGTTTAAAATAATATTTACTAAAAGTGGCTGGTATTCATTTTTTGAAGACTTATTAATGTATATAATTAGCGAACATCTAATATTTTCGCGTATTTTTGAAAAAAACACGCTTCAAACGCATTATACTCTTATTACTCCCGTTCAACTGACAGTTCTCAGTATGGTTTAGTATTGCCAAGTCTAAAGAATTGTGTAAAATTTAGATATCAACCTTAGCATGGTTTACCTGAATAAGAATTTAAAACGAATGTATAAACTATATTAAATAAGGCAAATTAACAATTCGCTTATGTAGACAAAAGGAAAGGTTTCATACAGTCGCTGCACTCTTTACCATGGGAAACGGAAATGATTTTTATGAAAACAACATCCGTCAATTCTGACGTTACATACACACATACTAGTTTAGGAGGCATACACCACGCAACTATAATTAAGGTATACTTCATTTTAATGGCATCCAGTAATTCGCAAAAGCAGAGATTTTTAAAAGCTTTTATTAACTCATTTCAAAAAAAGAAAAATAAATAAATAAACTTCATTTAAAAAAAAAGTTAAATGAATAAAGAACTTCTCTGAATTAGAAAAGAATAATAACTTCCTGTTATACTTATGTTGGTTCTCATTTCTCGTATCCTCTTCTTTCAACAGCTGTTTAACGTTTGTTTATTTGTTAAGATCCTTGGTATACACACATACATCAATATCTTTAAATTTCTTAAAAATTTTGGAAATAGATCTATTACGATAATTAAAAAAGTCATTTCGTGTAAATTCTAACAACAATATATAAACCCATAAGCGCAAGCAATTCCAAACTCATGAAACAATTCCTAAGCACGTGCACCGATAAAATCCGAAAATAGACAACAAAAAGCGTAAACAAAAAATTCAACCAATGAAAATCTCTATGGAACGTACCTTTATGGAACATAATGCCATCTCCGCCCACTCTGTATTAATAAGGATGATGACAAACATCCCTGTTTTAAATTTCTTAACATCTGATTGCAAAAAGGAAAATTTAATAAACAATCCGAAAACCAATATTTGCAATTAAATAAATATATTTGAAGGGAGCGCATTGTTGATAATTTTAAAAATTAAGACTTACAAACCGAATATAATGAAACCTACTTTGGCAGCAGATGAAATGTTTCCCGAAGGTGCTGGCTACATGGATATGGAAGAGGTAAATATTGGTTTAGTTTGGGCATTAAATTGGGCGAGAATTTGTGCTTTTTTTCCTTTTTAGTCCGGCAGTTCTTCAGCAATTCTTATGGATTTGGCTTCAAATGAAAAGCATGTCCATGCCGATTTCTACAACGACTTCGACGATTTATTTGATGATGGAGATGACGATCTTTTCATCGCTAACGAAAATGCCAACTAATTAGTAATTAACTCTTTCGACCTAAAAATCAAGCTTTTTTATATTTTTATACAAAAACTCCTGGAAATTTACTTTTCTCATTTACAATTTATTTCGCAGCTGAACGTTTTTTACAAAATGTTTATAATTATAAAGAAAAAACAAAAACAAAAGAAACAAAATTCTACAGGAAGGCGAACGAAAAATATACAAAGTTATTAAATACGACTAGCACCTGAAGTAAACACAGAAAAAAAAAAACGAAAAATGGAAAAATTTTAAACAAAGAATTACTAAAAATATTTAACGATTATTTTTAAATTACAAGTAAATGAAATTAACTTAACGCTTACATCATAAATTGCGTTTCTAAATTTTATGGGAAAAAATTACAAATTTCACGGCCGACTTTAGAGGTGATTACTGTTAAATGACATCTTATTTGTAATTTTCTTTATATGAAGAAATTTCATATGAAGTCAATTACAATATTTAAATAAAGTGATAATAGACTATTAAGGGCAGAATTGATTTTTTCCTTAATGTTAGTGTCATCAGTTTTTAGTTTTGTGTTTAGCTTAAATTTCTGTTTGTAAAGGAATTATTTTTAAAAAATGATAGACTTAATTTAATGGAATAATATTTAACCATCTAAAGGCGGCCCTAAATAAACCATAGAGACCTCCGTATTGCCATAAACTGCGGAGACAGTAGGGTACAATTTTTTATCCGGTAAACCTAAACATAAATAAATGTATTTTATAAAACGCTATAAATAAAGGAAAGGAAAGTGCAGGACAGTTTACCTCGAAACGCTACACCCAAAAATTCATAGTTTTTTTCAAAAGACAATGTATTATCATCGCAGTCTAATATAACACGTATTCTTTCACCCACCTTTGTTGAGAAAACCAATAAATATAGAATTTCTAAACAAATTATCCACATTATATTTACCTGATACTTGGGGGCATTATTTAATAAGGGGTAACCGCCTTGTGCATCGCCGTTGTGGAGCAAATGGTTTTCTACTAAGTTCCAGCCCCAGCTTTGATCATCTGAACCTAATAAGGCAACATAGCCGTGACACTGCAAGGCAGCTTCTTTTGTGGATATGCCTACTACTGCGACGGTACCCAATGGACCCTCCCATATTACTTCCCAAGTATGACGACCCTGGCGAAATCCAATCTTTCCTCTCGAGGCGTCAGTACTTTGAGCTACAGGATTGCTTTAAAGTTGAAAGAAAAGCTTTGATAATAAACCACTACATGCGTATAACAATTTACCGATGCAATGTAAATCCGTTAGGTTTTATGTAAACATTTCTTGAACAATCATTAGGATTCCAAGCATGATAAAACGCTCGCAATTTCATTTTATAAGTAGGCACCGACGATAGAAGATCCGATTTTAAAGCCTCTTCTGGCAACTTACGTATACAATGTGAACGCCATACATCACTATTTTCATCGTCTAAAAAATTGTTCCAACTTCTACACACTAGAGCACAATTTCTTAGATCACTTAAATCCAAATATGAAAATATCACTTCCAAAACATTGTGCTTTATCATAGAGGCAATCAAGTCCACCATTATTTCGAAATGTGCCCGTATTTATAAACTAAAGGAATTCTGCCGCTTAATAAATAGCTTCAAGTGCTTCCTGATTAATTTTTTTTTTACACTTTTGTTATTTACTGCCTGATTGCGCGATGCCTCTCTATTTCCTTCGCTAACAACTCCTTAACTGAAACTAATAAAGACTTATAGTATAATTATTCAACGACGTATTGTGATGTATCGTAATAAAACTTTTAGAATACGTATTCCATGCTTTTCCTTAATTGGCAAGGTGCATAGTACTTACATACTCAAATTCCCATACGATTATAGAAAATTTCGGCTAGAACCTCTCTCAAAAACTCTTTATATTACAATGTAAGTTATCTCAATTAATTTGACTCGTGACGGCTACTCTCTATTGCAGATATGCCCTATAAAGGAGCGCTGCTTGATTAAACAGCTGACAGAGTACGAGATGATACGTTATGTTATTGACTAATAGAGGCTTTAGGCACCCTTAGTAAATTACTTCTCGAAGGGTTGTAATTTTTCATTTTGTTTCATTTCCTTATTGCACTTCTGCATGGTTTGGGCCCAAAATCCTTCTCTTACCTATTGAAAACGATTAAGGTTGACGTCCAAGCTTATTCTGTAAATAACTCACGAACGCTGTACTTTCTGTTAAACAACATTACGAACGCTGTACTTTCTGTTAAATAACATTACGAACGCTGTACTTTCTGTTAAATAACATTACGAACGCTGTACTTTCTGTTAAATAACATTACGAACACTGTACTTTCTGTTCAATAACATTACGAATGCTGTACTTTCTGTTAAATAACATTACGAACGCGCTACTTTCTGTTAAATGGCAGCACCAACGTCTTGCATTATATACATAAAAACTATTGCATACTTCTGGGGTTGTAATAATATTAATGCAGTATTATAAAATTACGCCAACTTTTTTTAAGGATTTGCTATCAAAAATAAAGAACCATTTATTATTTAATTACCAATAAAGAGAAAGTGAGAATTTGATTTTGGCTAGCAATTCTGGCAGGGTTTTATTTCTTCTTGCAAACGTTTGTAAGGTAAACACATTTCACTGTTTCAAATATTGACCCAGGTTTATTAACATTTAGATTTTTATTGTCTTTAAAAACGATTTTCAAGCTGATGTTATTCAATATTTTTATATGATTTAAACAACTGAGACTGGTATGGCCGTAAGCAGGCATGTGTGTTCAATAAACTGCAACAAATTGAGAACTTTTCAATTTTCAAACCCTAGACCGTACATGGTACATTAGTTAGTGTGAATGTATGTAACACGCAGAAGGGCTTAATTCAGAATCATAATCTGCCTGTCCGTCTACCATTGCAAATTTGTGTTCAACCTACATTTCGCAATTTTTGAGATATTTTGATGAAATTTGGTGCAGTGACGTGTTTTCACCACAGGACCACTTTTCATATAACGCATCATGCAGAAGTGTCGCTATATGGAAAAAAATTACAATTTGCAAAATTTCTTAGTAAAAGTGGCTAAGTAGTAATATTTCGCTATTCTGAATTGGTATGAAAACTTTCGACCGGCTGGGGTAATGTTTGAACCCCATCTCATATAATGAAAACATTTGAAAAATATGCCTTTACATAGAAACAAGATACAATTTTTGTGTGCTATAATAAAAATAAGTATTGTGTTAAATAATGTGGTGTAGGGTATTTAATAGTCGGGCTTATTTGATTACTTTCTTCTTTCATTGTTTTAATTCATAATAAGTTACACATTTGGCATTGCTGGGAAGGACGGATATGTAGAAACGAAACTTGGCTTATGGGATATCTATTAATGTCATTCTCAGAATTATGCAGTTGATACGATTAAGTGGTTGTGTATCTCTTCAGTTATTGATGTTCGATTAATTACATAACCAAGACTACTTAGAGAAAATGTTGAAGTCGTTTTAGTCATCAGGCAGGAGTAAGAAAAATCGGAAATGATTGCCCGGCATCAGCTTAGTAAATGATAGAAATGGAAATGGAAAATTTATTGAAAAAAACGAAAACCAAGTAATTGCAGAAGTAAAAAAATATTGAGTGGAGAAATGAAAAGTATCTGAATGAGCCAGAATCGAGAACAGCTCAAGTGATGCCCTCGCCAAAAGTCGATTTCACGCGTTAAACGAATGGTACCTTTCTAAATTCTTATGATCTTAAAAACAACAAGTGGTAAAATTATTGATATAAACTACTGATGGGCTCGCTAGTGATGATTTAATCATCTTACAATGTGTTCATCCATATAAATTCCTTCGTGGACATATGAAAGCCACTATTGCCATGTATTCGTCCATATAAATTCCTTCGTCGACATATGAAAGTCACTATCATTAGGTTAAACACATTTGGTGCTTGGGCAATGAATGGATGGACTCCGCATCAACTATCTGAAAGAAGAACAAGAATATTTGTCGACCAATTTGCACTTCATTCCTATCGAGATCCGGGAGGCCGGGTGGTACAGTTAATATCGATCAATTTTAGATAGAACGATAGCTGCGTATAACTGAAACATGTTAGTAAATTGAATATTTTTTCTCAATTAACTTATCGTAATCGTTCTGAATGACTGATGGACTTCAATTGCCTAAGCTTTAACGTTGATTAAAGACAAAACATATAGCAAAGCTTCCAAGCAAACGATCTGTATAACTCAATTTTATTTTCATTTTAAATATTTATTTTTCTTTTTGTATATTAATAAGAATTTACATCGATAAAAAAAATGTTTACAATTAATTTTAATTCAAATTAAGTAAAAAACAAATACAAATACAAAAGAGACAAAGAGAAAATGCAAAGATTGTTATGGGCATTATTTGCAAATTTGTCCAAGCACTGTAAATAATATTTCTATTTTTTTTTTTTTGCATGTGTGTGTGTATATTATGTTGTTTAGGATTTACAGGAACCATTAAAATTGAATATTTAAAAAAGAAATTATTTTTATATCAAGCATCGGCATCGTCACCGACCATGCGTAACCAACGGAAGTGAGCATAAGCGATTTTGCGAAGCGCAAATAATCTCCCCTTTGCCGCGGGTGCCGTGTACATACGGCAAGCCCATTATGTACGCAAGCGTGCATTGCTGGTCCAGTAGGACTTAGCCGCGCGATCACAACTGGTCTGGAGTCACGAATGGGTTAATCAGCTGGAATTGCTATCTTGACATAGCCATCTATGACGTGCAACTCATTGACATCGACCTCCGTCCCTGCACTTTCCTATCCGCTTTAGACCGAATAGTTGTATATTTTCTCTTTCTATTTTCAAAATACTGGAGATCAAAATTTTGATATCAAACTGATATCAGAGTTGAAAGCGAAACAGGCTTACAATCGTTTTAATCGCCAAAAAAATATTAGAAGAAAAAAATGAAAATTTCATTTCTTTGCAACCTTTCGCGGAATTCCGTGCAAGCTTAACAATGTTAACTGAAAACTTGGTGCCGATCGATTCCATGCTTATGCACTAATGTAAACTTTTTTCTTTATATATTTGCTGAGAGGAGCGTTAAAGTGAACAAAATCTTCATTATTTATTTCAACAATACACTGAGAGTTATTAATAAAATATTTGCATGTTTTTTTTTTTCTTTTTTTTTTAAATATTCAAAATTACGTAAATATATAAATTTTTTTGACATATATCTTAACATTAAGTCAGGTAAATTTTTATTATTATTTTTAAACAATAATTACAATATTTTTTTAAAGATTTTTTGAATATTTTTAGAACAAAGTAACGCATTTTGAGGTTCTTTTTTTTTTTTTTTTTTTTGCTTACATTTTTTTTTTTAATATATAATTTTTTCAAATTTGTTATGAATTTCTATTTTTCTTTTCCAATTTTGATTCATTTTATATATGCTTTTTTTCTTTTTCGCTTTATATAATTTTCTATTATGTTTTCCTCGATAGGGGGATTTTAAGTATGCAACACCTAGAAGGACTTAAGGCAGATCCACCTTTTATTGTACCGATCGATTCAGAAAGTGACTCTAATTTAGCTTGTCTGTCTGTCTGTTCGTCTGGTTCTTGTGTTTAATCTACAAGTAGCAGTTGTTGAGATATTTTGATCAAATTTAGTAAATCGGCAAGTTTTGAGCCAAGTGCGAGCGCAATTGAAAATGGTTCGGATCGGACAACTTTTGTGACTTCTTTGTCCCGCTGTACTGATGTCACTTGTTTTTTTTTTTTTTTAATATTACTCGTCTAAGCCTAAAGGAAATCAAGGGGAACAGCTCTTGCAACTTGTGGATATTGCAAAAGTGCGGCAGTTACAAAATATACTTTAAAAGGTCTCGTATTAGGAGAAAGAAAAAGAGTTCTCGCCATAGCCAATCAATCTAAAACAACATTTTTGCAAATGCCATGGCATGATCTATATCAGACTTCAAGGTCTGGGCAAATCTTGCTGCCGTAAATATTACTCTTATAATCAATACGATGTTGACAATTGCGACATTCGTAAGTCGTCGTCGGTTATCGCAAGTCGCCGACAAACGAATATGCGTAAATAAAGATATACCCTTTGGTAAAAATCCCCTCAGAGAAGTTTGCCATTCGCAATGATGGCTTCTTACTTGTCGGATCATAAAAAAAATCATAAGAAATTAGCTTAAGAAAAACAGTTCGATCGGTCAATAAAACTTATGGACAGTTCCACAGTAACAAGAACAGTGTTATAGGTGAATGGGGAACATATTCACCCCGAAGGCATTTTTTTCTTTATAGATTTTTCTTATTTCAATAAATGTTTTGCTTTATAAATTTTTGTTTTTTTAATTTTACAAGGTCAGGTCCAAATTTCAAATAGAAGGTTTGATTAGTAGACCATTAAAAGTGAATTTTAAAGGAACTTTTTGTGGAAGTTCCTGTTCATTAGTCTGATCCATTACATTAGAGAACTAATTGGCCAGATCTGATGGAATTATTTTTGTAACAAATTGTTTTAGTAAATTCTACTTAATAAATTTAATGTAAATGTAGTTTTTATTTTATTAATATTTTTTTTTTTTTTTTTACTTATTTATTAGATTTGTTGATTTCTTTCAGGTTAAATATTAAAGGACTAAAAACCCGTATATAGTTAATATTTGCCACAAAAGATCCTTATGGATGTGTAAATACATTATTACTAACATGTCTTGAAAATACACTGAGAGATTGTCGAAAAGTCAGTTTCTGTATTATTTTGTTTTGTTTTTTTTTTAAGTTTTCTGAGGTTAGATTTCTTATGTTTATTTTTAGAGATTAAAAAAAAAAGAAAAAATTATTGTTTCATGAGCTTTTTTTTGTTTTGGTGTTTGTTTGCAATTTTATATTGCTGATTCGATGACATGATTGAGGTCGGTAGTTTTATTTTTATTTGGCATAAAGTGATCAATATTTTAATTTTTTTTCTTTAGAAAAAAAAAAACAAAAAACACATAAATATATGTGACAATAAATTTCAATCTAACTAACGGAAGAAAATTTGATTTTTGTAAATTTTTCTTTAAGTTCATATTTAGTCTACACCTTGAGTTTGATTTTAGAATGCTGATCCATATGTATGAGTATTTTTTCAGTGGGCGTTAAGAGATATTAACATTTTTATGATCGTTTTTAAGATCTGTACAAATTTCAAATGATTATACAGAAGTATTTAGTGATCGTCATGATTTATGGCAACCGGGCATTTGCTCAAGGAAGCCAGATATAGGAGATCTTTAAAATGCCGGAGCTGCTAGACTATGTTATTTCTATTAGATCAGGAGCTAATGTTTTACTTTCAATTTAAAAGTTGTACTCTGTTGTCTTTACGTATATGTGGTTTTGCTTATATATTGAAGAAAATTTTAAGTTTGGTTTAGGTAACGAAAATTGGCAACGGGGCATTCACATATAATAGAGCAAAAGGAGAAAGAATGTATAATATTTTCCAAATTCAGTTCCAAATGCCTAGGCTTAGGCTTAATTATATCTACAAAATTTGAGAATTGTTTCTACAATCAGCTTAACTATCCGCTCGGACGAGAAGCATCGGCCGAACTATTTACTTTCGTAGCTATGTTTAGGAGCTATGGGTAGCAAAAGCAAGTTCATTTAGAAAAGATCAAAGCAAAAAAAGCAAGTTTAAATCTTCTTTCTTTAGTTTTTAACGTAGTTGCTAAACTCAAAATTTGCCTATAGATGGTTTTTTGCTTTGATTCAGAAGCTCTTTCCTGCAGTTTCTTGTAATCGTTTACGCCTACTATCTCGACGACGGTAACGTTCAATGATTCTGCTACGATGTCTCTCGTTAAACAACGTCTCTGGTAAGCTATCGACTTTTTTTAAAACAATTCGAAAAGTGAATGTATGTTTTGGAGAAGCACTTGTTGCCCGCCTCGGCGATGGTGGTTCAAATTCACTGCTACTAGAAACCCCGGCACTCCCACCACTCCCAGCGATACTTACTACTTTTGATACGCCGCTCGCGTAACCTGTAGGTGTGGACATTGAACCTGTTGAAAATTGTTGGGTGAGAATTGAGCTTGGCCGTGGTTCGAAAATATTGGCACATCTCTGATCTGTGCATAAGAATGTTTTCACTTCTTCTTCTTTTTGCTTAACAGTTATGGGAAAATGCTTTTTGGTGGGATCAGCAAAAGGACTTATGCGTTGCGATTGTTGCTGTGATTGGATCGCTTCAAGGTGATCATGGGCGGAATGCGGTGGGCAAGATGAACTGGAATCGTAACTGTCTCGTGAACTATAATTAGAAGAAGTCTGAGTGGAAAGAGGACTGCGTGCTCTTGAAAAGCCACCGAATGGTAATATATGTAAGGAGCGAAAATTTTCTGCTTTTTGTTTTTTTGTGATTGGGAAATTAGGCGATCGAACTGGAGTTGGTTCAGAGGGTGTGTAATCAAAATGAGTTTCTAAAGAAGATTTTCTGCCGCACGAAGATGTCGAGCGTTGAAATGTCTCGGCATCAAGGAGTTCAATCGAGGATTTTCTTAGATCCACACTAGATTTCTTCGATTTTTCATCTATGTCCACCATTTCAAAACTAGAACTTTGATCTTCGTAACTAGTCGATTGGTAACGGGAAATATCAAAACTAGTTTCCCTAGAAGAATACGGACATTCAAAGCTGGATTCCGCTCGACTTGACTTACGATCACCTTCTACCATTTCAAAACTATCGCCTCCAGAATCTAACCTCTGTAAGTTTATAAGCTCTGTGTCGTTATCACCGGCTGGACTTCTCAAATTCTCCAAGAATGGTGATCTTGGAGGATCGAAAGAAGAGCGACGGGAAGGTGGTACAAATTCTATAATCGGACACTGTAATGGAGACTTTTCAACAGTTGTGGCACTAAGCGCAGCTGCTTCTGCTACTTTTTTTGCAGCTGCTTCAGCTTCTTCAGTTTCTTTGCGTAAAATTTCTAAATTAATGTAAATTGGTTCAGGTTTGTAGTCCTTTAAAATTTCAGCTAATTCAGTGCGGAAATCTTCGGGTATAACTAGATCATTCGAATCGGATTCCCGTTCCTCACTGATACGTGGTTCTATGGGTTCTCTGCTTTCAGAACGTCTCTGGAAGTAGTGAATACCGGTAACTTGTGCGTTCTCACTGGACAACGAGACTATTTTAAGAGAATTGTTGATTTCCTCAACGAGGTTGGCTATTGTAGTATCTGTTACTTCTGCGTCGACTGTATCTTCACTAACTTCTGCCTCTGGTTTTTTTTCATGTTTAATGTAAGAATCTCCTACCTTTTCAAAGCGAACATTGGCCAATTCAAACGGTATATCATCAAGTGGTGTGGTACGTCCTGAGTCAGGACCGTTACTATCTGTCACATTTAGACCAGTAGCTGTAGAGTCGGCACTTGCTCTTTTTGAAAAAAATCCGGATGGCATCTGTTTCGTTTTCTCTTCATCGCGACCAGATCGACGTAGTTTTAATGACATTTTGGTGTAGTGCGAAAATTTTAGTGACATCTTCGGTTCGAATCCAACTTCGGATATTTGTTTAGTGACAGCACTCTTTGCAGCCGTTGACGAAGCCGCCGGACTGGCTGAAAAAGTACTTTGGCGTATTAGTGGCCCACTAGATGACCCTGATTCAGCCCGCGTAAAGGCATGAGCAAAGCGGTTTGTGCGTGTCGATATATGCTTTGATGGTTTGCGAACGAATGCCAAAATTTCACGCATAACACTTTTTTTTTCTGGTTGATCCTTTTCTTGTGCTTTGATATCAGCTTTTTCAACCTTTTCCTTCTCCTCCCGGTGACGTTTT
The DNA here is from genome assembly GCA_000688715.1 of Glossina pallidipes. NCBI lineage: Eukaryota > Metazoa > Arthropoda > Insecta > Diptera > Glossinidae > Glossina > Glossina pallidipes. The sequence continues at coordinate 1,049,198 of KK499832.1, forward strand.
TCTGCATCATGCTTGCTTTCTTGTGCTTTATGTTCTGCGATACGCGAACTTTCTTGTGGATTTGAAACTGTGATTGGAGGGATGGGTCCAACAGGACTCTTTTTTTCCCCTCCGAAGTAAATTGGGGTAAATAAATTAATCGAAGATCTTTTTACTGTAGTGAATCCAGTGGGAGTGCGAGCGCTCTCTTCGTGCTGTAAAGAACTTTCGTATGATCTACGTGTCCCATCTTGGACACGGACAGTAGACGTCGTAGGGCTATGCTTATAGCGATCAAAGTCTAAAGGCGTGGCAGCACCTATGGGAGAACGTCGTTCTTGCATGTGTGAACTGTTTGTAGGACTTCTTTGATCTTCGGTAGCAGATGTACAAACGACCGGTGATACGATTCCAAATGAAGTGTGCAAAGGTAAATCATTGGGCGATTTTAAATGATCGCTTGAAAATGCTAAGGGATTGCGTCGACCTTGTGGACTGCGGTCAGTGAAACCCAAAGGGCTACGACGACCTTGAATAAGGACCATAGATCCGGTTATGTCCTCTCTACGACGTTGAGAAGCCCTTAATGTGCCTTGGCGTGAAAATGAAGTTTTCTGCGAAATGCTTCCTGGGCTTTTTGGTTCCGGCTGAGGCAAAATAGGACTCTTTGGCGTCAAAGGTTCTGGACCTCTAAGATTATTTAATGTTAACGGGGCTTGTCCCGGACCATGGGGATACATAGGGCTGCGACGTTCACTTGGACTGCGGCGTGTACGAAAACTTTGTGACTTAGCCTTACGTATTTTTGGTAAAGATTGGTTGTGTTTGTGACGTCCGCTGGTATGTTGGGAGGAAAAGGAAGAGGTGGGGCCATTCAACTTATGTTAGTTGCTCTGATGTGGGCCACTGGTAGGGTCACTGCTGCCGCTTGAACTCAAAGTTGTATTCGAACCGTAGGGGTCAACTGAACTTTGCACCGACATCGATCTGCCTTGGTTGTGGCGCGCACGCCTCACTCGACTAGAGTTGGGAGACAATTTTCCGAGGTCGATGCTTTCTGGGTCTGCCTGTAAGTGATAGAATCAGACATACAGACAAAGGAGAGCAAAAACAACGCCAATGGAATTTGCTTTCACAAATAAATTTACGTAACTCCATTGACGTTGAATTGGGAAGTTGGGAGCAGTAATTTGTAACGTAATCCAAAAGAGGGCTATGGGAGAAGCCCAAGGAGTGATTCGATTATAGGAAGGAAGCAAAAGAAATTATAAAGGACATAAACAAAAAACGGAAAACTCACCTGGTAAGCTAAAGCATTCATTATTATGCTATAAGGTACCAAACCTAACGGATGAATTTCCCGCATTAATACATTCGCAGGAATTTTGTGAAACTGAATGTATTCCAAAAAGTTGCCTAAGATCTCCTTCATATCAATGTTCTTCAAAAAACGAAATAATTTTTATAAGAACAAACGATATTATATAAGTTATACTAACCGGATTGTTGTCATAATACTTCTTGCTCCACATGAGAGCGGCCTGAAACTTTGTGAACTCATCTGCTCGCAATTCTTCGCGAGCTAATATCAAACGTACCACATGTTGTGGCAATAAAGTGAAACTACCTAAATTCAGCACTTCATTGCCGTGCTCATCGACAAACTCCAAAACTTTTTGCACTAAACTTTTGGTACACTTGTACTGTATATAACGCTCGGCCGAGGCCAATAAAGCGCAAACTGTATCCACATTTATGCAACACTGTACGAAACCGCCACAGGCTCTACGCAACTCGTCCAACCCGTAATAGTCGGCAGCGTTCATGACACCTAAAAAAGATGAGCGGCTGAAACTTGTGCAAAAGTAAGAGTTAATCTAACAACAAGGATACCTAATAGAGTACGCGGTTGTAGAGTAACACAACCCGTGTGAATATATTCAATAAGTTGACGAAACACATCCGGTTCGAACTCTTCGATGATTAGAGTCTGATGCTGATGACCGGCCGGCTAAAATTGTCAAAATGCAATAAAATCGTTCAGAAAACTGCTTTCTTACACTTTGATCGTAGGCATATTTACGACATTTATGTTAGATTTACTTATGCATCAGAAAAATTAGTAGACGTATCATGCATTTTAAGGTTATGATCTGATATAAAGGATATGTTATACATTTATATAAATTCAAGCTAATTAACTAAAAACGCAATGTCCTTAGACGTGATATTAACTTTTAATTACAAGCAGGCAATCATATAGATCGATAGAATATAATTCAGTTATTTCCCAAAATTTATTTCTTATGCATTAATTATCTTATTTGAATAAGAAGCCCGATATTACTTTACCTCTGGTATCGGTGTTAATTGCTGAGTAAAAGCACTTTTCTACAAAAATTGATGAGAAATTTACTTGAGATTATTATGAAGCAATGAATGGGGAATAAAATCATAAGTGATTTTTAAACTAAAATCAAAAAAAAAAAAAAAAAAAAAATTGCCTACTCTTTCATTAATTTGACTTTTCATAGTTGATGATTATTTAAGGGTTTTTTTAGATTTTAGTTCGAAAATCGGAGGAAAATGGAACACGGAAAATTTAGATATAAGCAAAATATTCCAATAAGACTTTCAATCTTAAACAACTAATTATCAACTTTTTTTGCACTGTACAATAGTCCGAGTTTTCTTTATGCGTTTACTGCCGAAAGCATTTACAGGAAAGCATTCGTCGTTGGTAAGACCCAAAGTGCTCCATTCCACATGGATGGGAGCAAAATTGAATGTGTCGCCATTGTTGTGGTTGCTTTACTTAATATTGGAAATTAGAGGAAGACAGTGTCGGCTAAATGCCCTACCTATGCTAGGCAACGGATTGCGATTAGCAACCCAATGACAGTGCTTTAGGACAGATTTTACTAATAATAATAATAATAAGGAAAATAATTTGTTTTTTACTGACGGCCGAATAGTCAAGGGATCAACAACTCAATGATCGTGGTATCAAATCTCAAGTGCAGTCTTTACAATAAAATCAACAGACAGCCTCCGACAGCCTAATGCTTTAGGGCAGATTTTAGTAACAATAATAATAATGCAATTAATTTTTTTTTATCGTGGATTCAAATCTCAGGCTCGTTAGGGTTTCCAATAAAATCGGCAGGTAGTGTAAATGCAAAGATTTTTATTTGAAGTTTTTGATTTTTTGTGTATAAAATCAGAAGCAGAATGACACTGTGAACTAAAAATTTCGCAAAGGGTCCGTGATATAAAAAATTATATTCCTTATAATGCCTAGAAAAATTCCCGCGAAATTTTAAATCTGACATTGCTTAATTATATGACAGGCAGATAATGATTGGACTGCATTCGAAAATAAGTTCACTGCAGAATACATGGAACGAACAGGCAGTTTATTATAAATGCGATCGTAAAGGCAAGGCGAGCATGTTTCGATAAAGAACCTTAAAATATAAGATTTACTGGGATATTTTCTAAAAATCGTATGAGGAGACTTTACGTGAAGAAATATTAAAATGAGCTTTGTTGGGCACAATATTTTCAGAGAATTTTTATCTCATTTGCAAAGCAACGTTTGGGGAAAGTATGATTCCGCAAAACTGTAACATTCTTTTCAAAAATAGGTATTTCTATCTTCGGGGTGAACGCTAGTTAGTTCTTATTATAAAGTGACGCAACCTTGTTTGCTAGACATTTCATATCATGAAAACTGTCGCATCCTTTTTAAACAAAAAGTTTCGAGCGTATCTCTAACTGCCTCTTTATTGAAAATGGTATGACATGACGACCGGACCGATCGGAGAATTTTCAAATGATGAAAAGGATATCCATCGCAAAGAAAGAGAAAAAGAACGAATCGACAATGATTCTGAGATTGAAGTGCTTAAAAGAAAAGTCCTTTAAGGCCCCTATTACAAGCAGGGGCAGCTGTCAACTAAGGCTTGCTTTCTAGCGACTCTCTTTAATTCCTTTTTTTCTCTTCTTGTTTGAACCCCATTTGTTGTCTGTTATTCAATGATCGAATATCTGAAAGCAGTTTGCATTGTGATTACCTTGGTATTCATTAACTACAAATGCAAAAACATTTTCGAGAAATGTTATAAATGATGATAGGTTTTTCTTTTCAATATACAAGAAGATGCATTAAATTATGAGAAATAGTAATAATTACTTTAATTCTTAACATTTTGAAATTTAAAGTAATTTACCCGTTAAAGAGCCTGGCCCTCTAATCCTTATGTACATGTGAACCCTGAGCTTATAAATTGCTTCTTCTTTATTAATTACCTGTTGTGAGGCATTTTGCAAATTTAGTAGAGGCTCTGAGGAACGTTTTAGAAATAATCGCAACTTATTCTCCTTAGTTGATGACTCTCGCTTGCGTTGTGGAGACGGAGCTGAATAAAGCATTTTTGCGAATACTCGCGAACGAGAAGCTAACACGGCCTTCAACAAAAAAAAGAAAAAACATGAAAAATATATTTGTAATAAAAAGAATTTAAAACTGACCTTAACTGCGCATACTGGTTCTCGGGTATCGCCTACCAGAAATGTTACATCGCATAATTCCGGCATAGAAGCCAGAAATTTCATATCCTCAGCCAAACCAGTTTTATTTTCAAATGTAGATAAATCTGGCTCTTCGTCAGCCATCCCGAACAATGTCAACGCTTCAGGCATTTGAATTTCTAAAAAATACATTCATCTTTATATACATATACATAAATGTTTCTATGTAGATATATATGTGTGTGTGCATATACAATTTGATAAAAGTAATAACAAAGTATTTTAAAAAAGTGAAAGAGAAATTCATTAACTTGCGTTTTTTTAAGAAAAAAGTTAAAAAAACATTATCTTGACGTTTCTTTAAAGATAGGTTTCGGGTGAAATATTACAAAACAGTTGGAAGAAGAATGGATGGGAAACAAACAACTTGAAATTATAGATGAAGAACATTTTAAAAGGTAAAGAGAAATATAAGGTTCCTTAAAAATTATCGAGCCATTAGGATAAATAATTTTGGAGAATATATCTAATGTGTGAAAACGCATAATGATCGTGAACACTATGAAAGCTATACAGCGTCTAAAGAAGAAATGCTTAAATTCCTTCCTTCCTTTGTCTGCTTTAAACCTGCTCTGCTCTAAACATCGCTACACCACTTGTAATGCAGGATATATTCAGTTTGTGCGGGCATACGTAACACCCAGAAGAACTTAGGATAGACTGATTTTTTTTATTATACCTGAGCTTGTCTGGCCGTCAGTCCCTTCGACGTCTGTCCATGTAACCTGTGTTCAATCTGTAGGTCGCAAATTCCGAGATATGTTGATAAAATTCGTACATCGACATGTTTTGTCCGGAAGACGGCCGCAATTGAAAACGGTTCGGATACGATCACTTTCTCGACAATTCCGCGATAAAAATCGATTTCGAAATCCGCATTCGAAATTGTTTTGAAACCTTTGGAAGAGATGGGGCAATTTTTTAAATCCCTCGCCTTATAATCACTCCCATGGTAATTGAATTTTTATATGATAAAAGCACTTACTGTTCAATAATTCTTGATGAAAATTCTTTCGTAACTATTATCTGCCATAAAAATTAATCTTACTGAGCTTGGACCAAGTAGGTCTTTTTTGTGGATTCCAACTCATATTCTAATGAAAAATAAGGCTTTATATCCCCAAAGATGGATAATTTTTAATATTTTGTGAGGAAAGTCTGTCCTCGGTAAATAAACCGTAGGAAATTTGGATCATATAGGTTTATTTTCTAGACCGTATGGGGACTCTTATGAAATCAAAACCCTTCTACAGCGACAAAGTGTAATGTGTGGTTGTTATGACGGAAGTAAGTAGAAAATAATGAAATCTTTAATTTAGCTAAATTTAGATCACGTTGACGTTTTAGTATCCTTCAATATGAGGGCTTGCACTAGAATTATATAAAATATTTGCACACAAATAATCTATAATTTTTAGTGTCTTCTTAATTAAGCGAAATAGTGTAGGGGTGGCTTTGCCCAACCATAGCATTCCTAACTTATCTTAGCACCATTCATTAAATTTTCACTGACTGAATGGTCATAAAAAATGAAAATACAATATCGAGACGCTCCTTCCTTTATGTCAATTTGTTCAGAGAATAATTCTCGTATGTCCGTCCGTCTACCTGCCGGTAAAATCTGTCAAACTATGTTTGTGTTCAACGTTTTTTTAAGATTTTTGAATAAAAATCTATTTTGGCATATAGAACAGATGTGGAAAATTTGGATCGAAAGGTAGCATTGTTCCGATCGTCTTCCATGCAAATATTTTGACTATAATTAAGTCGTTATATGACAACAAAACGCAACAAACAATCAACAACAAAATTAACTTTAGCGTACGTGTAGGTATAAGGTCCGCTTTTGGCGTACCTTCCACATAAGGATTCCTCTGAAAAATAATCAACGAGCAACGAGATATGATCTTTACTACTTAATGAAAATAAATAAAGTATTATAAGCGGGGCAATGGTGTATGGTCTATGTCGAGCCGGCATTGCTCGGCTTTATTATTTTTTCTTGCCTTACTTTTGGGGTTTTAATGAAATGGTAACAACACAGGTTAAACGAAGGTTATCTATGAAAACGTATTGTAACAGTTTAGGTAAATAGGGCTTGGAACTTTCTAGATTTTAAAGTTTTATGAGATATTGAAGAGGTAGGCATTTTTCTTTTTTATTGAAGTTCGTGACATTTAATTTAGTAAAAAAAACTTTTGCTTGAGAATATCAACACATTACATACAATACAAAATTATTATAAATACATGATGACATTGTCCTTGTAACGTTACAACCTTAAAACGCAATTATGTCGCTTTATTGACATGTAATGAAGGCGTATATGTGGTTAAGAATGACATACAAAAATCACAAAAGCTACAGGGTATTAATGCATTCAAAGGAAGGTCGATTATGTTCACGTACAAAAAAAAAAAAAAAAAAAAAAAAAAAAAAAAAAAAAAAAATTAGAAGGAAATGATAAATTGATTATAAAATTATAGAATTGTAGAGAAAACTTTTTACTAAACTGGTAGAGAAAAGATTTTCAATTTAAAACAAAAAAAAGGTATTAGAAATTCGTGCCGTGTTATTCTGATTCATACAAAATATTTGAAAACTTACTTAATACGAAACTTTTCTGTTTAACAAAATTTAGAGAAATAGAATATTTAGAGAGTAAAGAAATTACCTGCGCTGTGATTGCTTCTAGGAAACTTAAGATATTTTGATTTTCTGACCCCATATGTTCAGCGAAATTATTGACAATTTTCTACATAAATAATCTGAGTAAAAGCATTTTGAAACGCCAGCGATCCACAATGTTTTACAAGAGGTAGCGGATATATAGCCAAGTCGCACTTTTATTTGCCTTAATTGAAAGCAATATCCAGAGTAAAATAAAAATCTTATTCGACTGCATTTGCAAATACGTTAGTGTAGGTTAACTTCTTCATCTAATACGTTTAGGTTAATATAGGTTAACTTCTTCATCTAATACGTTAATAGGTTAATATAGGTTAACTTCTTCGTTTATATGATCACATGGGGATATTTCAGTGCAAAGTAGGTGGCATGCAAAGAAATTTGAAGTGCGAGGTGTGTAAGGGGATGAATTTTGGTCCTTTTTATCTATTTGGTCCCCTTCAAACTAATCCGCCCTAGATATAGAAAAATTGTGCTATAGCTTTTTCTAATCTTCAAGGCACTTATGACATGCGGTTTTAGGTATGGCCTTGAGCTATTCCAGCGACGCGACCCTTGCCTCTTTAATCACGCCAGAACTCCAAGTTTTCAGTTTTGGGAACAGGAGTAAGTTGCAGAGATCCAAGACCGGTGAATACGATGGTGTGATTACGGTATTGTTGTTGGTCAAAAAACTACGAATAAGTAATGACGTGCGAGCTGGCGCGTTATGCATGGCGTTTCATGGATTGCATGGTATGAGCCAACTGATATGCCGATACCCTCAGCGATTTGTTTAAGAGTGATTTGAGAATTCTCCATAACATTTTTCTTCATTGCTTTAACGTTTACATCGGCTGTTAATGTCCTGGGATGTCCAGGGCTGGTATCGTCATTAACATCTTCTCGGCCTACCGTGAAGAACTTGTATCACTTAAAAGCATGTTTTTTACTCAAAGTAGATTCGCCAAATGCCATGGTCAACATTTTAAGCGAGGTGGAGCACTTGATTTTATTTCTCACACAAAATTTAGTATGGATTCTTTGATCCATTTTATTTGATTGCAAAAAATCGTCAAGCATACCAGCACATGTCTAACTTTAATACATCTGTCAAAAACAAAGTAAAAATGCAAAGTGGCTGACGATGTCAACATATGTTGGGGACATGTGCGCCAATATCACCAGAAATAATTTGAGAATCGAATACACGTAAACTGAAAAGTCAAAGTTCTTTTGAACACACCTCGTATGCGGTTAAAATTTTACAAGATCTTTAATACGTGCTCAATGCTTTAGTTAAAATAACGGTGTAATTAGATGAGGAGATATTCGAAAGCCTGAAAGCTCGGACAAAAAGTTCGACTCCTATCCCTTCAGCCAGACGATTCGATTATTCGGTCGATTGTCCATCCATCTAACTTTGTTTCGCATCGCGATTGGTCTGTTTTACCAACAAACCCATTCGATTATACATCCAATCATGCGATTTATCTGTGATTAGAATTTGTGTTTCAAATCAATTCCTCTGCAAACATATGCATAACATTTGAAAATGATGGGAGTTTTCCGAAAAGTACGGAAAATGGCACCCTGTTTCTAGAACTCGATAACGAACTATATCAGATATCGGGTCGAAAGTTCTTTTTGCTGATATTTGAACGAAACATCAACCGAAACAATTCAAAAATATTGAACGAAAATCATTCTCGATGGGTTCGCAGTAAAGTACAAAGATAACAATATTCTCTTAAGACGCCTTTATGTTGTAAGACATCACTACGTTAAGTGTAAGTTATGGTGGATTTGATTCAATTCCTTTATGTAATTTACAATTCATATAATGCTTACCTGAAGTGATTAGAAATTGTTTTGCGCTTTAACGGATTTCAAAATGAGATTTTGAGAAATCCGTTCTCTCGCCAATTATTGTATCATATTGGCTGTGTTGTGATGGCAGAGTTACAGAAAGAATCGAAAATTTATATAAAGTCTTGAAGGGAAGTCATTATTAATTAAATTAAACATGCTTGCAAGCTTAAAAAAGAAAAACAAGAAAGAAAAAAATTACTTTGCAAAAAATATGTAAAAAAAAAAACTAAGAATTCTTTAAATTTTTACTTCGCATTAAAGAGGAAAAAAAAAAAAAAAAAAAAAAAAGAAAAAAGAATCGCAAAACAGTTTCATATACAAATCGTGTTTATATTGCTTTGGATTAGGGTTACACTGGCAGATACATTATTATATCACTGTTTATTACAATTTTCTTTGACTTTTATGACACGAGCATCTCACACAACCAAGCAATTTATACGCATACACATTTACATAGAAATATACAGACGTATATATATAATATATATGAAAAGTTTTAAGCTTATACACACAAAATTTTTTCTTTTTCATACTTTAAAGAAAAATGAAAAACTTTTCGTTTTAGTAAAATTTAGCAAGAAAAAAAAACAAAAAAAAAAAAAACAACAAAAAAAATTTAAAAAAAAAATGATAGAGAAATTTAAATGCTGGCAAAGTAATAGAATATAAAAAGGACAAATTAAAAGTCCTTGAAAATCAGGATTTACTTTTGTTGACGTTAACAATTGGATTGGAACAAATTTTTAACTAAATGCTTGTCAGAAATAGTTTCTGTTTGCGAATAAACAATAAATTTCCTATATATCCAAAAAGCGTTAAAATAAGCAAATTTTTCTTTTTTTATTTTCAAATTTTTAATAAACTTTTTTACAATTTTTCTTCTTTTTTTTTTGGTACTTTTTTGTTTCTATTACTTTTTCAACAAGACCACCGTTCAACTTAAAGGACACTTTTGTTCTATTCCGAGTCTCTATCAAGTAAAAAGTCCTTTTCTTTAGTTATTTAGTTGATTTCTGTTATGCTCTCCCGCGAAGAGAAGCGCATGCCCAGACAAGAGATACGAGCAACAGGCAGATTAATGAAGTTCGAATGACTTTAAACGGCTAAGAGAAGTTTAAAACTTAGAAATTGGTTTTAAGCACATTCCATGCTAACATGTCCTTGCATTGTGCAGATCTGATGGAAAGACTGAAATAAATTGAAAGTAAATGGTTAGGAAGGTTCTATTCGCTTGATGGCAAATTTACAATACAAGTTTTGCCGCTACTGTGACAGCATCATTCGCTTGATCGGAAATATTTTTGAATAGCAACTTTTGATACAATCCGTTAAGCATTTTAAGGCATGCATTTAAATCGATATTTACTTTAAATCACAAATTTTATACCAACATTTAAGAACACTAAGCCGGAGATTTATGCATCCGGAGATTTACGCAGAGTGTCAAATCAATTTGTTGTTCTTTGGAATATTTGGGGGGCCCTCTTCTTAATTCTTGCCAGTTGTGGAAGAATAAAGGAAAAACGGTGATCGCTATTGTTAGGACTTAACTTGAAAGAAACTATAAACTTGTCTTACTTCCGGACGGAACGTTCATGGCCCTTTTTCAAAGAGATGGAATTTTTGCGTTTTGCTCTAAAACCAGCTTTTTTCTCACGAAAGCCATTTGAGCCACAAGTTATATTCGCTTAGCTTTCTTTGATCCTAATTTTAGAATGAATATCGCTTGAAAATCCGGCCACGCTTTATTAAGTTATGATAGCGTATTCAAAAAAGGATTTATTCGTTTCTCACTACGTCTGTCAACTATAGTTCCTCCTTTTTAAAACCTGAAAATGTCTCTTACATACCCTATGACTATCTCTTAATGGTTCGCTTATTCGAAAAGAGCCTATTGGTCCCTCACTACGCTGGTCATCTCTTACATACCCGTTGCACTATATTCGCTTATCCGAAAGCTAGATCATTAGCCTCCCAGCCCCTGTATTCGTTTGTAGTGCGCCTATGAATATCTCTTAATGATTCGCTTATCCGAAAAATGGACTATTGATCTCTCAGTGCCTCTGTCCTTTTCTCACGCGAACAAATATTTCTTAAAGGTCCTGCAAAAACCTCTTCCAAACCACTGTCTGCTTATCCTATAAGCCGTAACCCATATTTGCTTAGCATGTTCGTCATTGAGCGTACGATCTACGATATTTATTTTGGAACACTCGTGAATAGCTTTTAAAAACACCGCAACAGCTTACTAAGCCATGTTGGCCTATTCGAAAAACCGATTATTTGTCCTTGAGTATCTGGAATACTCTTTTTATAACACATACGCCCATATTCTCCTATTCGAAAAATCCATAGTTGCTCTATCATCTATTGCTAGCACTTTCACAATTGCAAAAGCCGTTTACTTGACAGAAGGAATTTATACCGTACGAATGGCGTTCCGGGCCTAAGAATGACACTTCATATGTCCTATGCATTTCGAAAATTTGTTTATGAAGCATTTCCAAATTTTAAATACTTGCTTAGCTCAACGTTTCCCCCTGGAAGGGTTCTAATCTCATTTGAATAAGATAATGTATGATGAAATATAAAAAAGAAAAAAAAAAAATATATATATATATATATATATATATATATAATGATTGGATTAAAAACAATTCAAAAACTATTTGTATAAAATCTATTTAGTTTTCAATTAGTTTGCAACAAGTTTCAGGACATGCGTACTTTCATTGAAAGCTAAAAGAACAAAAAAAAAAACCTTTCTATAACCTACTCTTCTTGACTGTTACCTAATGTTTTGCCCACGTCTTTACTACATCATAGCACATGTTAGTAAAACATGTATATATATATATGTATATATTTTGATTTTAGTTTTGGTTTTTAAACCACTTGTTTGAATTAGAAACGAAAAAAATATGCTTTAAGAGAAAGCAAGAGAGGATTCTGCGTAGAATGAATTATTTGTAAAAATTGTAAACAATTGCAAGCAACTGACAAATAGTTAACAAATTGAAGTGGGTTGCGGTTAATTGAGAACATATACTGTGTGAGCTGTCAAATTTAGTTCTAAATTTGATTTGTTTGTTGTCAGATTGAAGTGCATTTTAGACAAACAGGGAAATTTATGATACGATAAACTCAAGTATAAAGTAATGAAAGAAATGCTAACATACCGATCCTCACAACTCAAACACTTGAAAGGCGTCAGTGGCCATGCTTCTGAAAATCACGCACGTTTCATGTTAAAAAGGATGAAAATGATTCGAAATTATGTAACAAGTAAACAATTGTTGTATGTTCTTACTGCTATCTATCTATTAACGCCGTGGCGCCATTCAAATAAGCAAATAATGAAAATTTGACGGCTTATTTGTTATTCAAATGGTTTGTCTGTACGACCTGAGATATATGAGAACATATAATATGTCTCTGTAAACATTGAAAATTTCAATTAGAAATTGTTGTCACTGCTTACTTCCTAAATAGGTTTAAATACAATTTTTCATGTCAAATTTTAGTTTTTTTATCCTTTTCTTATGTGGATATATTATAGCGGATATATTAAATTTCGCATAGTGTTTGAAACACTCAGTTACAATGTGGAGCGTTCGTGTCTTAAATACAATATTCAAGTCTTGATAGAGTAAAGCAGACTTGCTCGTGGCCAAAGTGTATGCTTAATCGGTAAAGGCATAATGGCTAAGAATTTTGGAACTCACTTACTAGGCTACGGTCTTTCTCTTTTTCTTCTTCCTTTCTCTCTCTTTCCTCACTTGTTTCCGATCGTCATTGTATTGCAGGTATAGGGACAGACCTTGGGTGATCGGCCACATTACAAAAAAAAAATCTTATTCTGATTTAGTAACATTTTGTGCTTTCTTATTTAAGTCTAAAGGCTAAACAGTTTTATGTAAGGGAGATGGAATTTATGAAAAAAAAGACAGTACAAGGATGGACAGGCAGATCAAAAGAAATCATCTCAGAATATTGCATTGATCAAGACTTCTCACCTTGCATATCTGCCAATGCTGTTCTCAGAAATCTTTATGCTTTCATTGCAGACAACTTATAAAAAGCAGAGTCTAGGAGGGTTTTCCCAGATGCATACATGGTGGCTGTACCTTAAAAGTACTCTTTCGCTCAAAAATACTTTATAAAGCCTCAATGATTTGAAGTTCGAACACGCTACCTCGTTTAGTATTTGCTTGATTTTTCCAAATAGTGAACGTTTTCAGTAAAGTTTGTAAGTTGCATGCAACAGGGCAGCTAGGTTTCCCTCGAAAACTCTTACTCAAATCAATACCAAAGTTGCGATAGATTCATCTCTGCATCGTCGTTCAGACGAAGACTGTAGAGTTTGAACTCTGAAGCTGTATGAGTTGCCAGGGCGATCGTTGCTGTGGACGGCCAAACGAAGCGAACGCGTCGAAAATGGTCAAGAAGTTCTTCACAAAACGGTCTTGAAAAACCGTCCATTGAAATTTCCTAATCTAGATGATACGACAGGGTTTTAAAAAAATTCTACGCACTTTGTTTTTTTAACGGCCACTTAACAATTTTCTCCTATCTGCGTAGGCACAATGTTGGTAAAGAAAGATCGCCGATAGAAGGGGAAAGATGGTATCAAAAGGCGGGAAGTGCCTTTAATAGGTGCCTTTGTACTCAGCGTGATAGTCAGTGTAGTCTGTCACACCGCGCAATTGTGTGTTGAACGAAAATTTTAACTTCGGAGATTTGTATGGTGTACTCGTTCAGAAACATTGTCGTGATGATAATCCAACCAAGCGTTTGGCGTTACTAAGCTGCAATAAAAAAGTGATGCTGTGTTGATTTTTAATTATAAGCATATCCGCGAGCCAAAACAATGGAATGAAAGAGGAGAGCCGGCAAGCTTAAAGGCTCAGTTTTTACGCACACGAGCGCAATCATTATGTTCAACGATAAAAAACAATGCTGCAAAATTCTAGAAAAACTTAGTGCAACGTTCGAACTTGGGAATGAAAACAAACGATGTCGAATTTTTCACAAATGTTAAATGTTTTTCCCGCGAAACAATGGCTCAGTTCACAAAATCAAAGAGTTGATTCGAATTGTTTTTCCTAGTGCTACATTCGCCCGATTATGTCTCTTCCCGGATAATGTTCCTTTCCAAATTTGAAGAAATGGCTGCATATTAAAAGATTTGCCAACAATCACAAGGTACGTTTAATGGCTACCTTAAAGAGCTTAACTCCTTCTCCTTCTAAATAACTTACCGAGTTTATTAAACAGCTCTGGGCAAAGCGTGTGGAACTAACTGGAGACTCTATTGAGCAGTGAAAATATTAAGTTAAGGTATCACGTACTTCTAGGACGAGTCTTGTCAGGGATAAATATTTGTGACCTGAAAGGTTAGTATAAAAAAACGATTGACATAACGTGACATAAACGTGAAGAAACGAACTTTGCTGCCCTTCTTTGCACTTATTACAGTCTAGAACATAAGAAAACAATCCACAACAACGCAGCAGTAACTTATTAGTACGCGTCTTGGAATTTTGACCAAACATTTGCTTCTTAAAACAGATGATATCCTTAGAATAAACTAAACGCTTTAACACAAGTAAACGATATCTTACGTTCAGTTACATTTATACACATCAAACCTCCTTAAGCGGAGAATGTTTAGGAAAAAACAAACAAGAAAGCTGCATTCGGAAGGGCCCGAGTCTTGTATATATACTACTAGGCTTTTTTCATTCTTCTCTCCAAGTTCTTTTATTTGATACCCATATCACTGGTATTATTAAGAAAAAATCAATCGCGGTGTCCATCATGTTTATTTCAGAGTTACCCCATTTTTGGGTAGACGAATGTACAAAATACTTTAAAAGATTCTGTTTTGTTTGCCTTATGATAAATAAGCAGAAAATCTCGAAAAAGTAAAGAAAATAAAATGTTGTCACTTTTTTTGTTCAGAAAAACGGAGTTGTGTTCAGTTTATGCTATTCCGCGGGCTTCTGTTCCGACCAATTTGCTCCATTTTCAATACCAAACTGCGCGCAAAAACTTCCAATGTTTCTACCAAATTTGAAGTCGGTAACTTCATTTTGCGACCAGGAAAGTGCAAACCACAATAACCATACAGACGGACAGACATGGCTTAACTAATTCAGAAATTCACGCTGGTCAAGGGCACTTTATAGGGCCTCTGAAGAAAAAAAACAAAATGAGTTTATGCCCATCCTGCAGTGATGGGTATAATAATAAATAAAAGCTCTCATTATCTTCAGTTGACCGTTAACATGTCTGTGAACCAACGATACATTCTTCATTAACGTGAGACTGTTAACCGTTTTAGCTACGTTTAATTATTCATAAATTTATTGTCGGTCTAACGATTGCAGCAACATATAGAGCATGAATGCTACAACATAACATTTGTGGCTTTTGCCTTAGCAAACGTTTCACGTTTAAAAGCGAATATACAAACATTGTTACAATTTTAAAAAATGGAAAGTTTACATTTAGTCCCATAAGTTTCGAATCCGTATAAAATTTTTGTATAAACTATTTATAAATGACATCTTAAGGTCCCCATCTGATAACAAAAGCGACCACAATTAACATAAAAATTTACGACATTTACATACAATGTTTTCTTTCGAATGCCTTGCACCAATTTCGTTTTCCTTCCTGCACTTTATTGACGAATTTTTATTTTAATCTGAAGCTCTCTTCTATTTTTTTTTTTTTTGTTTTTTAAATTCCTTTGAAACATTTTTACATCATGTGCTCGTGCTTCTGCTTGTAATTTGCATTGCTTCGAAAAATATGCCATTCATGGTCGTTTTGTTTGATTTTTTGGAAGTCCATCAAGTATAAATAGTTTAGCATGTGTATATGCGCGGCTGTTTTTAATTTTTTTCCAATTTAGTTGTGTACGATTTATTTTTAGAGACTATTTCGCTATAATGTGTCTGTCGACTTGTAAATAATCAAGACAGTGGGTCAATGGCAATAAATGAGTGTTTAAAAAAAAAATTAGAATAAAATGAAAATCTTTGACACAATATTAGAAAGCAGGAAAAGAAAGCAATATACACTTAGGAGCTTATCTCTAAATCTCTTAACTTTTTGGCATTTGTAATAATGATGCGCGCACGGAGAAAGACAGTATCTTTTCTTTGGACCTCTTATGAAGATGGAATAGATGGAAGATAAGAAGAAAATTTATATAGCTACGATATCTCACACAACACCAGATGCCGATCTGCAGCATGACTTGAATTCTTATTAAAAACTTTAAAGTTTTCTTTAAAACTCTAAAAAATATAAAAATATTTTTTTATTTATTTGCCCAAAACACAACCTAATATAGTACAAGTTTAATCCTTACATAGGGCAGGATCCAAAAATAGGCCGACATGATCTAAATTTGGCACACTTAGTTTTTTTTTATGTTAAATTTCTATTATGATATCACTTTCATCATGAAGTATTGAAAAGTATACCTTTTTTTCGTCTGAAGTTCAGTTTTCATTATATGAGAGGGAGCTCTAAAATTGCTCGAGCCGGTCCAAAGTTTTCATACCAATTTAGAATGCCCAAATACTACTACTTAGCCACTCTTGCCGAGAAATTTTGGAAATTGCAAATTTTTTCATATAACGACTTTTCAGAATAGGGCGTTATATGGAGAGTGGTCGAAAAAGTGAACCAATCCGAACCATTTCAACAGCATTCGTCGACATCATTCTACTAAATTTCATCAAAAATTGCGACCTGCAGCTTGAACACAAATTTTAATGGACAGAAATCAGACAGACAGATGGACAGACACAGCTTAGATTAATTGAGATTATGATTCTGAATCGATCGGTATAATAAAAGGTGGATTTATCTTAAGCCTTTTCGCGTGTTACATACGTGCGCACTAAGTTAGTATACATTGTATCATAAGTGCTGTAGGGTATAAAGAAGCATTATAAATGAAAAAATTCGGTTAAAACATAATTAATAAATTAATTTCTAATTGGAAGATCCAGTGTACGATGGCTCTTCAATATTCTTATTACCTTGGATTCATCGAGAAGATATATTGATTACTCTATCTGGCAAGATTAGCAGAGATATTTGAAGAAATGCGTTGAATTCGATTTTTGATAAATGGAATATGCAAGCCATCATAAATGGGTTCGTTAACAACGGGAATTATCAATAAGGTGAAGAGTGTTACATTGATATTAGAATTAATGGCTATTCGCCGTAGTTATATGCTATACGTTCAAATAGATTCGGCGATAGTTATATAAAATACATTTACTTCTTAGATTAAGTGAAAATAGTGAAATAGCAGTGAAGGACAAGAAGTCTTATTTGGCGTGAAAGTAATGTGCGTAGCTTTTTGACCATTTATTTTAATAATCCTTTTGTTCAGCCAAAGCGAAGTCTTGTTGAGATGAATTTATAGCTCGTAGGAAACATTTATGTAAAAATATAGGGAGAAAATGTTGTTAACCAAATAACAAGAAACCATAAAATATAAATCTCTATGGGAATTTTTGTACCGCCCACCGAAAGTTAGACATTCATTTTGTCTGAGGGACTATAAAAACCATAACGTATATACATTTTTGACCAGTGTAGGAAATTCTGAGTCCACTTTCGTCGTGTCTGCTCGCTCGTCTACGTGGATGTATGTGGCAATGGTTCGCTTCAACTTCAGCAAATATACTGAAATTTCTTGCAGTTAGATTAGTATTGAAAATGAGCAAAATCGGCTGAAGAACACGCTCTGCTGAGTTGACTCTTTGTAAGGTAAAAAGATTGAGTTTATTATTTATTGCTCATAAACTACAACAGGCGCAACGGTTAAAGTTTTCGAGTATTTTTTGTTGGTGGTCCCATCTCGCTGGCATAAAAATGGAAAAAATTGGCCACGCCTATCCTATATTATAGAATAGCACTGTATCGATTAAGGATTTTTTGGGCTTTTTGAGTGCAAGAGATACAAGTTTACTCATACTTTTCATATGGTTTGGCTAAGAGGGCCAACGACTAATCCGCCGAAACATATATATGTACCCATACATAGTCTATTCCATTGTTCATTGTTCATTCCTGTACACGGTTCGTGATCGACGCTTTGAAAACGGGAAAGGATTTCTAGATTTTTGTTACTTTTCCCAAGCCTATCTCCCGGCAAGAGGAAATAAGTGCTAATATAGGAAGTAATGAGCACAGTTTGCAAATTATTTCATTTTGACAACATTTTCGCGGTCATATGAAACTGTACATCGTATTGAAGCAACATCATTTTATACGACTGCATTTTTCCTGATTTCTTTGTTGAAGCGTAATATGGCATTTTTTCTCTTTAATCTCTTACCTTCATCGGATCGTTATTGGACGTTTGTTTACCGCGTTTCCTTTGAGCGGCATTTTTTTACTTTGTTTAAGTCAGTCGTTCAGTGATGGACTCATTTTTCATTGACTGCTAGTGTAAATCATCAATTTTGGTCGGAAGATTTTTTCTCCTTTCACTTGTTTATTTCTGAGATAGTTGTGCGGCATAAAATGCACGAAGAGTACGAAAATTTGATCCGCGAATATAAAATTTTGTGCACGATCCCTTCACGATCCTATGCATGGAAAAAGCTTAACGATTTACTTCTGACCTGCCTAAAAAATAGTTGATGTACTGATAGCTTAACTATAGTATAGGCAAAACGCATGTACATAGAAAGCAAGCATGAATAGCATCTCTTTTATACACATATATATAGGTGTGTTAGAAAAAAAAACGAAGTTGACCTTTAATTTTTGCCGAAAGATGTTTACTAATTCATCAATATCTGTATTGTCCTCTTCAAAGTAATTCCCCTTAGATATAAAACGCTTGTGCCAGGTCTTTTTCCTATCCTTGAAGCAAGGTATCAGGTATGGTCTTGAGCTCTTCCAGCGATACGGTCTTTATCCCTTTAATTGTGGCAAAACTTCGTCTTTTCGTGGCTCTTTTCAGGTTTGGGGAAAGGAAAAAGTCGCAGAGGATCAAGGTCGGTAAATACGGTGGCTGAGGCATGATTACGGTGTCGTTTTTGAACAAAAAATTACGAACATGCAAAGTCAACAATTAGTAATTTTGGAATAAACTCTGATGCCACACATTTCATGCCTAAGACATCCCAAAAAACACCATGGTATGAGCCAACCAATATGCCGACATCCTCTCCAACTTCTCTAATAGTTATTCGACAACTCTCCATAATGGTTTTCTTCAACGCCTCAACGTTTTCATCGATTGTTGTGGCGTCGAGAGCGGGCATCGTCATTAACATTATCCCGGCCTTCTATGAAGGGATTGCACGATTTATAAACTTTTTTTTTTTTTTGAGTTGGAGCAAATTATTTTTTTTTCACACGAAAAAGTTAATACAGACCCCTTAATCTATTATTTTTGAAAACAAAAGATCGCCAAGCACACCGAGACCCATCCAGCCTTTGCATCTGTCGAAAACAAATTAAAAATGCAAAATGGTTGATAATGTGCATATATATTGGGAATATAAGCACCAACACAACAAAAAAGAAAAAGTTCGAAAATCGAATATACGTAGAACACGAAATTTGAAAAGTCATTTCTTTTCTGAACACATCTCATACTATAATGTCATATGTTTCATTATCATTTTTCATCCAAGTTGACCAGATAATTAATTTCAGAAGCATTAATGCAGATGCTGGGATTCTTGTTATGATTGCAGTTTAAAATTATAACCGCTCCATTTGATAGTCCTACAGCCACGAGATGTTCATTTGTTAATACTTTTAAGGCAGTGGGAAATAGGAAATCCGATTCATTTAAAGTAATGCGTCTGAAAGATTCCGGTTTCAGTGACTTGGGACAACACAAGATATAATTATGATTCGTACAAATGCATATAGTTTCTGAACCAACGTCTAAGCTTCGAAAGGTGACATTTTGTGAAAGTTTTCTTAATCCTTTCTGTGCGCCAATTTCACGCAAAGCCTTATCACTAAAAATATTTTGTTCAAATAAGTTCTGCGTTTGTTTGAAAGAATTAAAAGGTAATCGAACATTTTTGCATTCCAAGTAATCCTTCAATTGAATAATGGCACTTTGTATTAGCTTCACTCGAGCCCAGGGCGAGTTGTACTCGTGCGAATCAGTAGATTTCTTGGCATGACTGCTTCTCCCAGTTGCCTTTTTACTAAGATATGTTAAATCACTAGATGTTTCCAGATGTAAATGCTGCAGCCCGATTATAGTCACGGAGTAGCATTGAGAATCATTCAGTTTTCCAATGATTTTCGAAATTTTTTTTTTTTAAATATCAAAAGATTGATCTTCAGGCGAACTTAATTTAATTGATTGCAGGTTCATTTTGGCAACCATGGGAGAGCTTCAAGAGCAAGCAGACGTTCATGTGGAGATCTGTTCAATCTAATTTAAATTCTATTCTATTGATTAAGCTTGCAAACCTTTATTTTATAAACTCTGTGTAGCAAACTGTTACGAATCACATAACAAAACGCTTTTGTTACCTAATTGTATGGCCTAATACTAACACAAGGGCTTGTCTTTCGGGGCAGTCTAATAGAATCGCTAAGGAAATTGTAAGTTAAAAGAAAAAAAAATTGGCATGTAAAAGAACAAAGCTTTGCTTGTAGCGAACCTCTTTATGGACTTTATATAATAAAATTGTCAATGCTTTCTTCTATTCTTTTTAGTTTTCCGATAACTCGTCTGTCAATTGATCAGCTGGTAAATTGCAAATATGAATATTATGGATTTCCAATGTCGGTTTAGATGCTGTCCTTGGCGAGAACACAACCAACTTCAGCATGTTACAACCATGTATTATTCCTCCAAAACTAGAATTTTATTCCTCCAAAACAATGTAAATTTTATTCCTCCAAAACTAGAATTTTATTCCTCCAAAACAATGTAAATTTNAATTTTATTCCTCCAAAACTAGAATTTTATTCCTCCAAAACAATGTAAATTTTATTCCTCCAAAACTAGAATTTTATTCCTCCAAATTGCTCAGAATTTTGGCAAAATTCCATATCTGTGGATCCTCGTTCGTTTAATATTATATTTTGTATGGCACAAGATTTACTTCTAGCAGAAGCATCATCAAAAGAATGCTCTGATAAAAGTTTCTTAGTTGGTTCCTGGAATTAGTCATACTGTCCAAAAAAATCTTAAAACTTTTACCTTAAATGCTTGAATTTGGGCGAATACAACAACAACAAATCTTCCTTTCGCTGTTTTTGCTATGAAGAATACTTTTGTGAAAAATTCTTAGTTCATGTTTATATCTAGCGCGAAAGCGAACATATTCATATTTTCAAAGCGTTCGCAACACCCACTAAGAGCCTTCAGAGAAAGAGAACGAGAGAGAGTGAGAGAGAGAGAGAGAGAGAGAGAGAGAGAGAGAGAGAGAGAGAGAGAGAGTATATAATCTCGATCAGCATCAACTTCGGAATCGACTTAAGCTATCTGTCTATCTGTCAATCTGTCCGCCTGCCTGCAGTCTAGGTGTTCGAGGTAAACATTGCCTTGATCGCAAAAATAGAGATAACGGCCACGAATTTATCATAAACATTGAAAGATAGGTAATGAAAATGGGCCAAATTAGTCAAGTGACGCGCTCACATTACAAGATAAAGTGAGAAAATTATCTATCATCACAATTGTAACATAGACATGATGGGTATAAAAGATTCGGTCATAGCCGAATATAATTTTCTTTCTTGTTCATTTTATGTTTAGTGGCAAAAAAAACAATTAATAATAAATTTAACGTTATTAGCTTGCCACAAGACCGGAGCTTTGAAGAAAAATGAAGGAAGTAAAAATGATTCATTTTAATGATTTTTGAAGACTGTCCGATCGTTTGTGTTTTAACGATCGACGAGTTGACAAACTGACAAACTCATACAAATCGTTCTATGCCACACAAGACCAATTTATTTTTGTTAAGATCCCATAGATGAAGGCATCCTCAGAAGTTTGCTATTTTGAAGGGAGACTTTTGTTCCCATTCGCTATGAATAGATCATGTGTCCCTTACGGTTAACAAACTGTGTAATCTTTCTACTTTCGACAGCAAACACTTTAATTAGAAATTTTGGCATTTCTCTGCTTTAATAGTTAAAGTTAATAACAGAAAAAGTACTTAGATTATCATGGGTTTATTTCCCCCTTTCCTTCCGTAAAAATGTTTCATTTCCTTAAACAAATCAATTCAAGTTTTTTTTTTTACTTACTTTTCGATTTACTTCATTATTATGGAATAATCGTTTGCTATGGTTTCTGATTAGAAATTTCAGGTACACCTATAATTATAATGTCGAACACATTTTGTCTTCGTTCACTTAAAAAATTCATTGAAAATACGCACAGAAGAAAAGGAAAGATGAAAATCGAAGAAAGGAAAAGAAAAAAAAAAAACCAAACCTGATGTTTGACGCCGCATCCCTGCTGTTTTTGTGTACATAGACATGCAATCAACAGCATTTGAATGGTACGCTATGGCATAATAAAAGCACTTGACATAAGGTACAAGAAGCATGTTTAAAATGCGTAGACATCGACACACACGTAACACACAAATTATTTCTTCATTTATTTATTTTTCTGTCTTTTTTTCTACATAGTACAGAATGCCCGTTACACAGCCAGCATCATAAACGGGATGAACAAGTGCGTATCTTAAGAAGAAGAAAAACAAAAAACGTCCTCATAATAACAAAACATTATGATGGACAGACAAAGGCATACACAGCACGAGCAAGAAAATTTATAGGTAAAAAAGAAAAAAACCAAATATCACGGGTTATGTTTGAATCTACCCATCTATCTACATAACCATGCACACATACGCATATTATGTTGGATTTGATAAATTGAACTTTTGCACAAATAATACGAGAGAGAGACAAGATTTCGATTGTAATTGTAATTGTAACGTTTTTTTTCTTTTTTTTTTTTTTTGCTTTCTTTTCTGAAAACACAAAAATGCATTGAGAGAAGGGCAGAGATACATAGAGAAAGAGAGAAATTATAAAGTAAGAGATGGTGAGCGAAAGATAGAAAGTTGAGTTGTAAATGAGAGAGAAATTAGTGATAAGATACAATGTTTTTAAGATGCGCACTAAACGCTAAGAATTTATTTGCTTTCAAAAAATGCAGGCATTCACAAAATGTGAAAATTAGTGAACCCATGAAGGTCTATTATTCTGAGTGTAGACAAATGTGTGAATGGTGGGTCGGTCTATATAGGTCTATGTAGGTCGCTCTGGAATAGGTCTATAAACGAGGTCAATAGATTTTTTTCTTTGTGCCAACAACGGTAGAAATCACTTCTTGGATATTAGGGCGTGACATGAAAATCCTTAAGTTACAGTGAAATAATCATACATCACTCAATAAGGTCATAGGATGGCATACGGATATACGATGACTAATGAGGAATCTATATGGTGTTCCGAATACGTCTTCCCATGCACTTGGTGAGTGACGTAGAATGTCAGCGAATTCTAATTCTTGCTTTCTATATGAATTTACTCACAATCAGAAAGACGAAAAAACAACAGACTGGTTTAACTAGTGAAAGTCTTCTACAGTTTGCCTTTTTATTGGCTCAAGAAAAAATTTTGTGGTCTTTTTCTCAATAAATGGTATAAAGACGCGGAGATTTGGAAACATCAAACTATACTACGAAGGGTGTCAAAAATGACAGCCTACAGACATAAAAAAAGAACTGTTGTTCAGAGAGCGTTTCAAATACTAGTGAAAAAATTCGAGAGCTCTTTTTAGCTGCAGCGTCATTGCGATTTATGGGTATTCATTTTTTCCGCCGTTAAGTTGCATGGAGATGGCATGCATATAGCTCACTGATTTTTTTATTCACCGCTGAAAGGCGCGTAAACGATTCGGGTTTCTTTTACTGTGCAGTCTTCCGACCCACCATTCACGAATTTGTCTATAGACGCGCTCTAAGCTTGATTTTTTTTTATCCACCACTGAAAGAGTCCCAGACGACTCGGCTTTCTCCCGTCGTGTAGTCTTCCGATCCACCATAAATTTATTACTTTGTAGAAGCGCTCCAAGACGAATATAACTAATTGACTGTACCTACCCTGCACCTACCTGCTGTACCTACGTACTGAAAAGCTTATACTATTGATGCATTCGTATTCATATTCTTGCAAATGTGTATCTTAAAGAAACTTAATATTCGCATTCAAGTTACAATTCTGAGCAAATTTGTTACAATTCTTAGAAGGAGTCGATAAACAAGTTCATTTATTAATCTACTCGCATTTGAATTAAGATTAATAGCTTAACCTAGTTACAATTAAAACAAAAAGTATCTTAAAATTAGGAAATAAATATATATAACCTTCGGAATGAACAAAAAGAACTGTACATACTTTATCATCATTCTTCGTGTGTCCGCACGAGCAGCCTAGTACGATTCAAATCTCAATTGCGGTAGACTTTTCTTTGGTCGTAGTTATGTAGAGTGCTTAGTCGGTAAAGGCATAACATTTCCTTCACTAGGCTGCGACCATCATCCTTTCTCTTTCCTCATTTCTTTCCAACTGTCAGCATGTTGCACAAATAGGCGACATATCCAGAATGAATCGACTATTAAAAAAAAAATATATATATATATATGTATGCACTCATTTAACCCAACAGCCCCCTCAAGCGGCGACATACACCAATTAAGATTCAGCGATTTATCAATGCATACATGCCGGAGCAAAAATGTAGTAGCATTAATTGGCGTATCGGCGGATCATAGTGCAATAATAAAAAATTATAAATTTTAGTTCAAGTATGATGTCGGCAACACACGGGCATTAAAGAGCGCAATTGTAATGGATGTGATAAAGTGATTTTATTTCGATTTCTGGAAAGGGGCCTTAGCGGATTAGAAAACTCTTATAAAAAGAAAGTTTTATAAAAAGGATATTCCTTGAGGGAAGGATACGGAGTTGATATGGAGATGTTTGATGGCCTAAAACTTAGACCAAGCCACAGTACGAAGATTTGTTGTTGAAAACAATTCTCAGTTAGTTAGTTATCCTGCAACTGAGTTTACTTAATTCTAAATTGATTGATTGAATTGTAACATAACTCGATAATTACGGCAATCACCAGCATATGCATGAATGTAATGCTTTCTAGTAAAGTAAATAAATAGGTGATTCATTCATTCAGTCATTCATTCATTCATTCATTTATAGCACAGATTGATCAAAATTTAAGATTCACTGATTTCAAATATTGTCAGCATTTTGCAATGCAGCGGCTGAGTGAGCCCCTTAAAAAGAACGCACATATTACAGAAACCCATGAAACGAACGCCCTCACTTAGCGGCTGATTTTGTTTTTCTCATTCTTAGAGAAAAACTGGCGCAAACATCTTAAAAGCGTAACAATGTTAAAGAAAATATATTCAGTTTATGTTGCACATTCGTACCGAGAACAACACCGATAAAACATATTAAGACAAGCAAGCAAACGGATGTACAAATGTTGCTAAATTTAAATACGTTCGTAGCGAAAGTATGAGAATTTGCTTTTAGGTGCGCGAAAAGAAACAAAGAAAGTATCTGGCGACAGACAAATAAAAAATGA